>VVHJ01043305.1:0-12265 GCA_015107715.1 Tylochromis polylepis | reverse complement strand
ACACACACACACACACACACACACACACACACACACACACACACACACACACACACACACACACACACACACACACACACACACACACACCAGCTGTTTATTGGCCTGATAGACCCTCTGCTGTCTGCAGATCAAAAGTGACTGTGTGTGTTCTGTCTGTTTAGAATGTAAATAAAAACAGAATGCAATGCTTTGCACCAAAAAGTATGTAAATAAACCCATATTTTATTAACAATCGAACAAAGAAAACACCAAATGAAAACTATGAGCTCATTTAGACATGGCAGCAATGCGTGTCAAAAGCTGGTACAGGACAACAAAAACCTGAAAAAATAAGTGGTACTAAAATAAATTGTAATTGTGGTGCTATCCACAAGAGGGGATCCTACACAGTGGTAAAACATGGCTCTGTCACAACTTTTTTGAGACTTGTTGGCATCAAATTCAGAATGATATAGTTTTCTTAAAATGGCACATTCTCTCAGTTTACACATTTGATATGTTTTTATGCTCTATTGTAAATGAAATGTGGGTTTATGAGATTTGCAAATCCCTGTGCTTTTTCAGATTTGGGTTTGTAGGTTCAGATTATTAAAAAGAACACGCAAGTTTACAGTATTTGCAGAAGCATTTTCAGTGTCAGCTGTCAACTTGTAGAGTTTTTCTAATTGAAGTTTTATGCTAGAAAAACTGTACTTAAGGAGCTTAATTAATTGACAGTAAAGCAGGATGTAGCTGAGCTCCGCAGGGTCCAGTTTAGCAGTTTTACTCACCCTGCAAACACAGAAGTTAGCTCTTAAATACACTCTTCTCTGTGTCTGTGTCTCTCTCAATCCCAACCAATCACAGCAGATGGCCACCCCTCCATGAGCCTGGTTCTGCAGGAGGTTTCTTCCTGTTAAAAGGGAGTTTTCCTTCCCACTATCACAAAGTGCTTGCTCATAGGGGATCGTTTGATTGTTCTCTTTCAATATAAAGCACGCCGAGGTGACTGTTGTTGTGATTTGGTGCTATATAAATAAAACTGAATTGAGAATTGAACCAAACTGACTCAACCAGGACAGATAAAAGAGCAGTTGGGCTATCAATCATGTGAAACTGTAACATTCATTGTACAGTATACCAAGATGTTAGATAAACTTCAAGTGCAGTTGGATCAAAGACTATAAAAGTTAACTGGCATAATAGTCCATCCAATGCTTGACAGACGCTTTTAATGTCAAACTCCTGATAACAATAGAAGCAAACTCTGCTGATCTCACCAAATCAATAGAATCCATCCTCTGGACACCACGAATATGCACTCACCAGCCACTTTATTGTGTGTGCATAACTAACTGTTTATCAATGCAAATATCGAATCAGCCAATCACACCAGCAGTTCTCTGGAAAATGCCTTGTTAATACCAGAGGTTACAGGACAATGGCGAAAGTGCTTTGAGTTCATAGGACAGGAACAGTAACTCACATAACCACTTGTTACAACCGAGTTATGCAAGAGCATGTCTGAACCCACAAGCCATCCAACTTTTAAAGTAGATGGGCTACAGCAGCAGAAGACCATGGCAGTTTCCACTCCTGTCAGCTCAAAAAAAGGAAAATGAGACTATGGTCTATTGCACATGTACGCTGTTAAGGTTCTCGCCTCATGCTCTGATTTCCTCCTACAGTCCAGATTCTAGCCTGCTGTGGATGTGAGAGTATGTGACTGTGGTGACCTCACACCTGGCATATACTCGAGCCCCCTGCCGCCCTCAATGGGATAAGCTTTTAAGAAAATGAATAGATAGAGTTGAGGTGTTGGATTAATCAGAGAGCATGGGAGAAAACTGTAGCCAAAAATCATATAAGCTCCTCTGGTGTTGATTTAGATAATAGTGAGTCTGGGTTCTCACTCCCAACTTGTCACATGTGAAGGACCGATTGGACTTTAACCCTAGTTAAGCTCAAGCACCATTTTTCAGTGTGCAGGGTAAATCCTGTGAAGTGGGTGTATTGAAACCAAAAAAAGGCAAATCGAATGTAAAAAGTGAATGGAACGATCAAAAATCAGCAACTTAAAACCAAGTGGAAAGCACAAAGCTGAAAATAGAACACCTCAGGAAAACAGACACCTCCATGAGTGGAATGCAGACTTTTCTTCTGGACACCAGCAGTGTGTGACAAAAAGGCATTATCTGACACTCATGAAGAGCACATGGGAGGGTCATGTTTAGTCACATTCACTTCACCTAGTTTGTCTCAAGAGTAATGCATTCTACTCAGCCTGCATTATAAACAGCAGTTTGCTGTAAGGAGCCATTTTTGGACACTAATATAAATACAATTCATAAATTATACATCTAAATTTGTTTGGGATTTTTTCAAACATACAGAAAGAGCTGGGAGGTTTTGATGCAAAAGCCACACCGCAGTTAAGGCTTTTACTGTTTGATGCTGAATGTGTCAGCTCCCAGTTTAAAACTAATTTGGATTTATTTATGCAGCTCTTCTGCAGCTGTTTGTGTGAAGACTTCTTTCATTACTGACCAGCTTAGTAAGAGAATACCGAAAATCCATTAAAAATAAAATGTACAGCACAGCAACGTAATCCATGTTTTCACTAATGCAACCATTTATTTTCAGCTGAAGTAGAGCGTCTCATTTTGCTTGTGCTAGTTCCTCTCACTGAGAGATATTTAAAACCAAATGTTGCCCCCCCATGGCATTTCCTATAAGCAGACAGAGAAGCAGGACAGTGTAGACCTCTTCTAACTCTTCTAAAGGAGTTATAAATCTACAGAGATTCAGCTTCTGTGACAAGAGGGGGCCAAAGTGCTCCAAATCCATTCACTGACCCCTTCTTACAATGAGGATCCCTGCTGGGCTTTCCCTCACCCCTCTACCCTCTCTGTGTATAAACCCTGCCGACATGTACCACTCATGGGATAAAATGTTTTCTCAGATTTTCTTTTTGTCTTCAAAGACAAATCTCTGTATGGAAAGCAAACAACACATCTCCATAATTGAAATGAGTTATTACTCTCCGTGAGCCTGAAGTCAAAGTTGAAGTGCACTGCAGACAATTTGTACATTAAAATGTTTTAAAGTTGAAGGACAAGTGTCATATTTACTAAGCCTGCTACACTTGAGAAACATTTGAAGTCAGGGAAAGTAAAGCAGGAGGCCACAGAAGGTAACAGACAGGTCAAATGATCTGACTCGGTGTTGGATTGCTTGTTGGCTCTTTGAAGAGACAGAAATCTTTCCTTTCTCCCACAGTCTGCGCCTTTAAAGAGGGACACTTTAAAATGCGTGCTGCATGAGATGAAACAGGCAATTATCATCAGTGCCACTTCTCTGATATTCCATGGACAGGAAACATAATTACAAGTGTAAATTGTTTAAAACATATAGCTGATTTTCTATTCAGCTTTTCTGTATATATTTATATATATTAAACAACACTTTCTCACTCCATCTGTACACTAGACTGCAAACTTGCACGTGAGGATGATTGTTTGGGCCTATAAATATCTTCATCATATCTGTCATATGATCTGTAATAAGATGTCAGAGATATCTGACCTGATTAAACCGAGGCTTGGGGTTATATGAGATTATATTTACATAGTTTAAAATCAGGATATTCTAGGAGTTTATCCTCCTTGGCTCTATAAATTGTGACAGCAGTTTATATCTGGCAGGCATTATGTCTGATATCACACAGATATCAGCTATAGATAACACATAGATAACAGAGAATAAGCAGTACAGGGCAGAGCAAAGACATGGGAAAAAAAAGTGTGTGTGTGTGTGTGTCAGCATATATTGGCAAACTAATATACTACTTATACAACCATTGTAAGCCATTTACATTTATTTACAGGTAACTTTTGTTTCATGGTGACTTCACATCACTGACATCACTGTTCTGCCTCTCAATGTCAGCATTATAAACCCAGTGTGCTGCTGAGTAAACCTCTGGTTTAGTTAGTTCAGCAGAATGAGAAAGGCTTCAGAATGGAAATTAAGTTTTTGAGTAACCCTTGCAGGGTGTTTTCTTTTTTACTGCCGTTCTTAAAGTTGCTAATGTTGTTCTACTGATTAAAGTTAGTACATCTTGTACACAAACTTTCATTTGTGAGAAAGTCCAAACAGAATGACTGGGTGACATTTAAGAAGTATGCCCAGCAGATGGATAGGTAACCAACCAGATTTACCAAAATGTTCCACCAGCACAAACTGGTTTTGGTGTTAAAAAAATACTGTCAGTATTTACATAAACAGTGCAGTTAGAAAATTGTGTGTAAGAGGTGGGAACTCAGAGCTGGGAAGATTTTTGCGAGTGACCTGCTTATATGTGCATTTCTGTGAGATCCTTTCTCAAGGCGTAAAATACAAGGAGAGGAATATTTACATCATGCACACAAACTGATTTACTACTGTTTGAAACACGCAATTTACTGCTAATTACACTGACAAAAACATGTTTTATTATTTTTGTAAGTTGATATGGTGGCAGTCATTGCTGCATGGAGGAGACATCGCAGAGATTTTAGAGTACGTGCTAGCAGAGTGAGACATTTCCCCATCTGTGTCAATTTATCTGGAATGTCGGATGAAGATACAATTAAAACGCATAGATTACCAAACCACCTACTCCTGCATTTGCTCAGTGAACTCAGAGATGACCTGGAACCTTGAACCTAAAGGAGTCACACAATACTAGCGGCAACCGAACTTTTGTAACTCTTCAAATTTTAGTGTCAGGTTCTTTCCAACATGCTGTGGTTCAGCAGCAGAAATTTCACAGCCTGTGCAATGGGTTCAGAACAAAATGGCTGAAGAGCGGAAAAAAGGGTGGAATGATGACGCTGACTTTGGACCCAATCCTGAAAATAACCAGGCCTTGGATGGACACCAATGAACAAACATGAACGAACTTTAAAAACACACTTTTCCTTAATAAAGTTTTATTACACTCAAATTTAACTGTTATAATTTCAGGACCATGGACAGTGCACAAGGGTTTCGCATTAGGCTTCATGCACTTTGAGAGTAAATGAGATACAGATACACACAACTCCCCTATGAAATCTTCAAATCCATTTTTTTTTAACCAAACAAATCCAGAAAAACTGCTGATACTGTAAACAGCACAGAGCACTGAAATAATCTTTTATTAATCAAACATTTGTGGTTTGTCTTCTTAATACAAGAATGCTACAGAATGGACTGACATCATATTGTCTCACAGCTTACAGTCCTACACTGGAGCTGGACAATTACTGAAGCCTGATTTGATTATAATGACTCTTTCTGCCAGACTGCCATCGTAGACCTACATTTAACGTACACGCTATGATCTATATTTATATGCTTTTCTGCACAGTAGTCTCAGTAGTTAATTACTGAGAGCTGAATATCATCTCTTAGTTTGCGACCTTGCTCTAAATTGCTCTACTCTTGGTAGATTGGGTATGTTAAATTCAAATGAACTGACAGCACCTGTGTTTAGAAGACAGTACTATTTCTGTAAATCACCCGCAAAACTAACCACACATGTCAGCGCTGTCTGGGGATTTGCGCTCACACACTATTTTGCCACGGTGACTTTCTAACATGCTCACAATAATAATACTGGCATTTATCAACAGTTTTAATAATTGCCATCTTGTCCCCCAACTCCCACCCCTAAAAACATAACAACACAGATAAATAATCTGGGTTTTGGCACTAGATAAAAGGTCTGCATATGATGAACGTTATAATAGTTAATTCAGAGACGTTGCTGAAATGGTTGTTTCAAACTCCATGCAAAAAATAATAAAGAAATTGTATGTATAAAAATGCCATTTAGTTAATCAAATGTAAAGAAAATCTTTTTTTCTAGTGCTGCTTACAGTTGTTCAGGACTTAATTATGACCACATAATACGTTTCTCTTCACATGTTTCATTCTAATTGCTCCACTTTCATTTTGCTCTCAGAGCAGAGCTGCTGCAACACAATGTCAGCAAAATCCTTCAAATGCAAATGTGTGAATGTCTAAAATGCTGCAAATGCTAAAAGTGTCCCATTAGATAGTTTGAGAAACAGCAGGGAACCACAAGGCAATATAAAAATACAGAAGCTTTAAATGTTGCTGTTATGATTCATGCAGGCTAGCTGCTGATTATATGTTAACAGACAAAGACATTTAAAGTCTTGAGATAATGCCTCCGGTTAAATGTAATGGAAGAGGAAGAGCTATTTTACAATATGAACAATTTAGCTCCAGATTTCTCTAAATCACTTCTCAGTAAATCAGTGCAGGAGCAAAACAGCCCCACATTAAGCTGCAGATGTTAAAGGAAATCCAGCTCATGCAAGCTATTGTGCTTACGGCACAGACGATGGGAAACAAGCCAGAATGTGGAAATAGCAACTGAAGAAATACAAAAATAAATGTGGCTTGGATTATATAAAAGTACTAATGACAAATCAATGCTCATTTAGCCTGCCTGCACTCTAAAATAGAAAGAGCATTGCAATACATTGCAACACCAGCAGTTCATTCAACAGAACATGTGTGCAGCTGAGCATGAGCTATGTGGGTCAGTGGAAATATTCAAATTTAACACAATGGTGCCCAAGTAAAAGGGCAAACAAGGGTCACTGGTTAGCTTATAGAAGCTTTGTGTAATTTTGTGCCTGCAGGTAACGCATTAAAGATTAATTTCAACTGTCAGATGAAATTCTCGCATCTTCAAAAAGTTTGAAATTGAGAACAATCGCTTACGCAGGACTTTTCTGTGTGTGTGTCTGTGACTGGAGATTGATGACACTGCACTTCTCGAATGTTCATCGTGGGTTTTGAATAGGCATTTTGGGCACAAGAAGATGATGTACAGCATCTGTTCAAAGGCAAAAATAACATCAAGTAAAGTTTATGATGTGCTCCCATGATGCTATAAATTCACATTAGTGTTATTGGAGGCTTTTTTTTTTTAACAGCATGTCATGTGTGGACTTTTGGTGTCAGTGCTTGGAGAGCTAGAATTTTTTGCAGCTGTATGCTGGCTGACAGCCAGCAGAACAACAGCGCATCCCGAGAGGCAGGTGGATCAACAGAGTCGGCTGATGTGACTTATGCAGAAATCAATAGCTGGGGCCTCTTGGCACCCTGGATTTATCTTTATGACATTATGTATTTGTGACAGATCTGGGTGCCTTTAGAATAGAGAGGATTTAAATTACACTTTCACAGGATTAAGAAACCTTAGTGCAAAGCTAACATTTCTTTTATTTCAGCGAGAGTGGAGTTTTTTGGCTAAGAAAAAACTCAACATTTTTACTAATAGATTCTTTTTCTTCTGATGGTTTGAACCCATCTGTAGTGAAACAGACACAAACAAAAAAAAAATTCACTGCTTCAGGGTAATATATGAGTCTAACGTTAATGGAGTGGTTTCAATTTCATTTCTGTCATTTTCACACTAAAAAAGATGCCAGAGAAGCTCTGAATAAGTGATACAAATGATTCCCAAAAGATGGATGTCAGCAACTTCAGTCAACAAAACTTAATGTGTCTGTCAGGTGGAGAAGAGGTTCCGTGGTGTCCTGGTACTTTGTTGGATGTCAGTGCGATTGATTGCTGTGCCACCCCCTCTTTTGGCTGAGACGGTTCTGCCTCTGTTCTGAACCATTGACCACAGATGGCCTCGTTAATGGCTATGTCTGTCACTGACATGTGGCAGAAAGAGCAAAAAGCAAAGGGTGTTGTCTGAACACTACATCAGAATTTCTCAGCAGTCACAATGTCTCTAAAGTACAACTACACAACTACAACCAAACAGTCTTGAAGTCCTCTGAAACTGAAGTTAAGGTATCCCTCTATTTCTTTGGACGTTTGGGCTATTAAAGACTAAACAGATATATTTATGTCGTTTTGAACAGTCTTACAGTCTAAGTTGTTTATTTATTCATTTATTTTTTTGGAGGGGGGGGGGCATGGTGGGTAGAACTATTACTTGACAGCAAGAAGGTTCAAATCCACCATCTGGTCTGCCATTGGCTGCATGTACTCTACCCTACGGTAGCTGGGATAGGCTCCACCTTCCCAATGACCCTGAACTGAATAAGAGTATGGATGGATGTTTTTGAACATTACAACACTACAAAGGTTTCCAAACGTTTCCTATTAAACCTGAATCATTCAACTAAATTAAGCTATTAAACTAAAATCTTGTTTATCCCCACTTTTTTACATAATTAATCAGCTGTCTGCAGTCAGTGTGTGCAATGCATAGTAACAGCATAGCAGATGCTAGACATAGACATACAGCCAGTCTTTACTGGCTGTGTTCTTGGACCTAACTTCCACTACATTACAACCATTAATTTTGTTTAATATGCCGTTTAGTTAGTGGTAGAAGTAGGCTACTTAAGGTTAGAAAACCTTAAGTAGTCTGAGATGAAATTCATAATTTTTCAACAAAAAGCATGTCACAAAATTCCCTTTGCTTTACATGCACTTCGTAAATGAGAGTAAATGAGAGCTTAGAAGATAGACTGGGGTACCTGCTGGCGAGATATAAGGGAGTGAACACAGCTAATAATGACCAACAAGATTAGATCCAAATCAGGATTAACTTTAAACTTTTAGGAACATTTAGTCACCATGCTATCATGTAACGTTATCTGAAAAGTCTGTGCAGAAAGCCAACCTCTCTCGCCAATCTCCAGAACTTTGCTGATGGCTTTCTGCCCAGCCTCCAGAGACATTCTGTGTTTGTCACTGGCAGGCTTCACAGCTTTTAGTCCCATCTGTCTGCTCAACCTGTCCCCCAAACCAGTCTTGCCAGTCTGCCCTTCAGTCAAAGTGCCCCTCTGGTATAGTTCAACTAGTCTGCTCTGCCTTTGGACCTGCCTGACTTGTCTTGATAGGCTTTGTGCCTGAGGTCTTCTTCCCAGTTTTCCAGCCAGTAGCCTGTCCTAACCGTCCTCAGTTGTCTGATTTTCTTGGATTTTTTGTGTCCTCATGCATTTTCAAACTTCTTCTCTGTTTTTTTTCCCTGAATATATTTTGGGACTTTGTTTTTATTTTCCTTTATCATTCAGCAGCACTGTTTTTCTTCATCTGTGAGGCTTTCAGTCAGACTTTTTGTTCTTTATTCAATCTGAGCTCTTAGTGTGCTCTGCATTTGGGTTCGCACTATTCCCCTTTAATCAGTTTTATAATAGCAGGAGGGAAAAAAACTTCCTTTATAAACATGGCAGCCATTTCTAAACAAAATATATATATATATATTTTTGTATATGGATTTTAACCAAAAGTCTAACTATTCATTTATTCCCATTCTTTTCATTTCAGTGTCTAAGAAGAGGTCAGAGATAACATACTGTATACATATAAATAGCACTTGAATGAGCTTTTATTCATCATTATTTGTACTATCAGAATGTGGATGTTACTACCAATCAAGCACGACACGCCGGGTAGATTTTCTATTTGGAAAGTTAAATCTATAAAGGCTGTAGACAGCAGCATGGATGATGATGATGGTGAAGAACAAGACTTCCTGAATTTTACTCAGGCCTGATTTGATTAACATATTTAGAAAGTCTTTGTGGCGGGGTGTGGTCCCTGGTGCGGCTGCAAGGGAGGCGTGTGGCAGTGAGCTCGCGGGGCGGGGCCGCCCAGGTGCCAGCTGTCAGCACTGATGGTTTGTGTTTTGTTTCCGCGAACAGTGAAAAGGAGGAAGGCAGAGGGAGATGGACAGACGGAGGACAGGAGAGTGTAGGGAGCGCTGCCGGAGCTGCCGTCTGTATAAAGCAAAGTGTGCAATAAAAGTTGTGTGACTCAAAGAACCGGTGTGTGCGAGTGTGTGTGGGCGTCGACACGTGACAGTCTTGCTTCACATTTTGGCTTCTTTATGGCTGAATTCAACATTATATCCTATTACATCAATGGAATATATGTAAACAAATGTACAGGACACAAAAAGCTGACTTAACAGTTTGCCTAACAAAGAAATAAGCTTAGCACGTGGATTGAGTCCATGTATGGACTCAGTGACCACAATCTGTCCACAGAAATATCCTGGGAAGTGAAATTCATGCCATCTTTACTGAATTATTACAGAACAAAAGTAAAGCACATCCTAAACACTTAATATTTCCAGAATTACATTGTTAATGTAAAATAACATTAAAATTTTTTCTAAAATTCTATTTTTCTAAAACTTGTTATTTTTAAGTTATGCTTAAAAAGGCTTAAAACACTGAGAAAAGTATAATACAAATGACTTATGTGAGACAGAGTGCAAAGTTACTCTTTAGCAGTATAACTATGAACTTGACAGAAATACTGCGCTGAGAATTCAAAAAAATCTGTTTGGCATCAAGCTTTTTTTTCAGATGACTGCCTCAGATTATTAACATTTGAACCAGCTAAAGCATGAGCAGCAAGAGATCAATTTAGACCCCCAGAATAAAAAAGAACGGAGCCCACAGGTAGTACTTGGGCTGTGAATGCAGCAGAGGGAAGTGCCACTATCCAGCAGCATTTGGTGAGCACTACCACAGTTTCGAGGGCTTTAATATTTCTACCTCACTTAAATCATAATCTGTCTTGCTATTTTTTCAGTTCACAAACACAATACAAAGAAAACGCAACTTGCCTTTGGCCTGAAGTAAAACAGAGGACCTTTCCACTACTTTCAAGTGTAAATGCTGTTCTGGAACTGCTGCTGTGAAAGGAATTATTCTATTCAGGTTTTTCAGCCAGAAGGTTACGTCAAACATGAACTCAAAGACAAGGTTTCTGTGCCAATCTACTGATTCAATCCCCCCACTTTAGAAGGGGAAAAAGGCTGCAGTGCCTGAGGCAGCACTAATGCAGGATAAATTCAGGATGGTCCAACAATGTGAGGCTTCAGATAATACTACTATAAAAATGCACTGCCTAATCAGCCAGCTCAACACATCCAACAAATTAAAAGAAAAGTAGAGGTGAGAGCACAAAGTAAAACACAAAGCTCTGCAGTGCATATCAATGACCCGTTCAACTGGAGCACAAACAAGCCATGGGAAACAAACAAAGCTCAGTTACCCACATCTACACTGCTCACTGTGGACTCGGGTGTTGGGCTTTAAAATGATCTGAAAATATGTTTGCTCTGTTTCCGTTCACTGCCTCCCCCTGTAACCTTTGCTCATTATTTTTGCAACTGCTAATATGTCAGTGGTTTCAAGGTAAACAGCTCTCAGCACATTATAACAGCAGCAGGCTTTGATCACCCTGAGGTAAAGAGCAGCTTGTGATCAACTCTAAATATCACGCATACAGACTCAGGAAAAAAGGAAACATGCAAACACACCAACTTGTAACCAGCTGTTGGCATGTAATTAGACCCTGAATTATATCAGGTAAAATACATATTATACTGATTATTAGACATGATTCTGACATCATTCCATCAGCTGATACAAGATCAATTTAGAATCATCAATTAACCTAACCCCACTAACTGCATGTCTTTGGACTGTGGGAGGTAGGAGTATCCGGAGAGAACTCCACACAGAAAGGCTGACCTGATGGTGGAAATGAATGCAGGACCTTCTTGCTGTGAGGCAACAGTACTAACCACAGACCACCGTGCTGCCACCGTGGGTACTTTTTGTACCCTTTTCAGGGGGTACTCAACTGTAACTTTGTTGCTCTTGCTAAGGGGCAGATAGAAGTACTAGACCTCCCCACAGGATAAATCCTGTGTAAATGTCCACATAAAAAAGACGATGGTTGCACAGAAATCATTGAACTTAAAAAAGTGCCATATTTTGTTATAATGCTATAATTTGAAACAAAGATTTAACAGACACATATTCAGAGCAATGACAGCTAAATTGGATAAGCAGTCCATCCATACATTGATGTATGGATGTTGAAAGCAATTTTATTAAAATATAACACAAATCAATTTCACAAATCAAATCTAATGTGGCTGTATGTACACTGCTCAAAAAAAATAAAGGGAACACAAAAATAAGACATCCCAGATCTGAATGAATGAAATATTCTTATTAAATACTTTGTTCTTTACATAGTTGAATGTGCTGACAACAAAATCACACCAAAATTATCAATGGAAATCAAATTTAGCAACCCATGGAGGTCTGGATTTGGAGTCACACTCAAAATTAAAGTGGAAAAACACACTACAGGCTGATCCAACTTTGATGTAATGTCCTTAAAACAAGTCAGAATGAGGCTCAGTAGTGTGTGTGGCCTCCACGTGCCT
>VVHJ01043302.1:4025-15912 GCA_015107715.1 Tylochromis polylepis | reverse complement strand
TCTGCGTAGACGGCGAGATTATTACAGTTAACCTAAACTAAACTAAAGCTGGATGTGAAAAACCATTTAAAGTAACTAATGTGGTTAAAAAGTAGACTAACTAAATTAAAAACTTAAAACTGATACGATTTTGTGACCTTAGAAAACTAAGTAGAACAAACTGAAAATACAGAGGATGTTTTAGTATTTGTTAGTTTGGTGAAATTTTAATACAACTTGCCTGATGAGGCTTTGATGAACTTTGTTATTGAGACTCTGGATGTCGATATCACTGTGACTCAGGTGCTTGCAAAAGTCTTACCTCTGACATATGCCCGCCATACAATAATTAAATACACTAAATCTAACACTGAAACTAAATAAACTAATAAAAAGTAAACTAAAGCTAAATATGTTCAAACATCGTGTTCAAGTTTTTACAGTATCTGAAGATCCCAAAGGAACGCCATCAGAATTTAAAATTTTCTGGAAACTTGTGACTTCTTGTCATGGTTATAAGCTTCTCTTGATCTATGCTCCCAGTGAGAAGGTATCTGTACATGCTAGCATTTACAACTTGTGTTGGAGCAGAGAGTCAGACAGTTTCATCCATTCCTCGCAGTATTTTGCTACGACAAAAAGCAGTCACTCTTTTTAAACTATTTTTAGGCAGAGAGCATCTTTCTGACCACACTCCTATGGATGCTCTATCGCCTGGGGTTGTAGTAGGAATGCCATGAGTGACCCGTCCATTTTTCTTCAGCTCACAGACAAACAAGTTTAGCTGCGTCTCATCTGCAGTTCTGGGGTTGTATCTATGAAAAATAGTACAATCTGTCTCTACTACAACCAACTGCAACCATTTAAATGCTGCCGCACTGCTAATCCAACAAAATGATATATTATATAACAATCTTAATTGTAGAACGACATATTTTAGTTATATAAAGTTTCAGATGCCTTGTCCACTACTGTGGAGAAATAATTAAAATATTTTGGGACAGTGACGGTTCTGTCCAAGCGTCTGGGCTTTTGAGTGCAACTTGACAGCTTTCTCCTGGAAAGAACAAGCGGTTGGGGTTCAGGTTGGGCTAGCATGCAGATGGAGCAGCTACGTGGTCAGTAGCCAAATGGCACGGGAACAGGATGCAGAGGGGGAAAAAAATATTATAATTCTCCGTGACAAGGGAGCTGAGTAATACAGGTCATATGGGTTTTACTGCCAAGGGATTATGAGGGAGTGTGCACAGACTGCAGCCATGAAGAGGTCTGCTCTTAACATTATTACAGTAGGACATCAATTCAAAGGAGGGACAGGATGTTTCCCTTAGCCCGAGCCTGGGGGGTGGTGGTGGTGGTGGTGGTTTGGTTACTTTTGACTGAATATTACAGAGCTGTGGTGTTGGTGGGATGAGGCCTGTCAATATTTTTTTCAGTCTGTCTTTCCCCAGGGCTTCCAGACTGATTTAGCAGAAATCAGATCAGACTAAGAAGCTCACATGAGGCGTAATCTGTGTGACATTTACATATATGTGTATCTAGTAAATCCCACAATATTTTTATTAACTCAGAATTAAACTGAACGTGTGACGTTATTATTCACATGTTGCAGACAGAAAACCAAAAACATGCCTGCTGTTCATTTTTGACCCACATTTCTCCCCGACTGCAACAACTGCTGGGATATAAATATCTCATTGTTGAATGTATTTTTAAAATTCTGTTTTATTAAGAGAAATTCAGTTTCTTACCATGACTTTGAATTATATTAAGACATGAAATAGAGTAAGTGGTTCTGTAATGGCTCTATAATTCCTCCCAGTCAGTGCCAGGCTCCCAGTTACAGAGTTAATTCTCAGGTACTAAAGTGGCAACTCTATAATTTAACAATAAAATAATATAATTTCTCTGAGATTTCTTTTAAATGTGACTTAAATTAAATCTGTGTAAATCAATGTTTAATTAAGTTTATGTAGTGATGGATTTTAGTACATTTTAACAGACATCTGCACACATCTCCTCTTGACAAGATTTCCAAAGGAATTTGAATTTTAGCACTGTGACTTCATGAAGGTTGAATTTTGATTAAGGAATCTGTAGTTTGAATTATCCTGACCTTTAGTCTCAGGCAAAGAGCAGATTCCCAAGGAATGAAGTCTACACTCAAAAAATGATTTATGCCAAAACGCTGACTTTAAATAACACAAAGTTTCTGTGTAATTTTGTAACATAAACACAATATAAAACGTTACATTTAATGGAATCGGGTCGAAATGTACTTGACTGGTTTACATTCAGTTTACGCCAAGCATTTCTTTTCCTTAATAATTAAATATTTGAATAAATAAACCTCTGATTTTATGTAGTTCATTTGTGTTTTACTCACAACTTTTTGCTTCATGTTTATGAGGGAAAACAAGCATTTTGGAGTATGCTGTTAGGGTTTAAAACGAATAAATAAAGCTGTTTTTGTATAGGCAAAAGTCTTTAAACTCTACATTGTTGTCCACAACCACTACCTGTTACACAAACCATTACACTATCTTACACCTTAGGGTTTTAGAAAACTTTTCCAGATCGACAGGAGCCACTGTCTATTTATTTTAACAGAATACATTCATTAAATTCACACACTCGATGTGTAAAATCCCGTCTCTTCTTTTATAATAATACATTTATTTAAGCCATTCAAGAAAGTGAGTGAAATGATAGAAGCAGCTGTTAAAAAATGGTTCAGCACTCCTCGCTCATATTTGATAAAGGAGCCGCGGTGATTTCATTTGACTGTGCTGATATTCATCTTTTGAACCCCCCCTTATCTGTGCAGTAGTGCTACGGTAGTGCACTACAGTAAATGTTGGTATCAATCCGACACCAAGTAAATACAGGGCCAGTGTTGCCGATACCAATACAGGTACCGATATTTTTAACCTATAGAGGCACGTAATGGAGAGAAGTGTGTCCTGATTTAAGACGTGGGTGATCACACCTTTCAGCTTTTCATGTATTTGGGTTTTTTGGAGAACTGAAATGCGAATGTGCCTGTCTCTAAAGCACGTTGAGTCAGCTTCTGTTGTTTAAATGTTCCATTTCCAGAAAAATGATCTATTTAACACAATTCAGTGGGCTACATACCGAACGTAGAGGATAGAATCAAAATATCAATCCTATCGCACCAGTATCAATCCGATACCAATACCAGCGTAGGTATCAGTACTATCGATGTTTGGATTGATCCGCCCACTTCTGTTGTGCACATTTACTTGCTTGCATTCCCATCACAAGTCAGGTTTTTGAGTTGCGATGCACCTCACCTGATGGTGATGATTTGCCCAAAGTCCAGTTCATAATTGTTCACTTGTGCGATGAAGATGGCTGCCACGGCCTCATAGAGTGCGGTACCATCCATGTTGATGGTGGCCCCGACCGGCAGCACGAAGCGGATGATGCGTCTGTCAATATGGTTGTTCTCAAGGAGGCACTTAAAGGTAATAGGCAGAGTGGCAGAGCTGCAGGAGAGAAAGATAAAGAAAAAGTAGGCAACGTAATCCATTCTGTTACAGCAGGAAATGTCTCTGACAAAACAAACAATAAAAGCATGAATAAACCAAGTAGCTCCTTTTTTTTCTGTCTAGAGTGGGAGCCTTTAAGCAAGGAAATAATACAAGTATGCTGGATGAAGTTTTTAGTTTTGGTAAGTATATTTCTTTTTTGTTTTCTTTCATTTAGCCACAAACCAACAACTGATAAACTGAACAAATCCTCTAAGGTTTTGAAGGGAATCGCGCGGTCAGTTAACTGGAAAATAACATCATTATTCCTTCCTGGAATATCCAACTGATCTCAGAGAGGTCGAGAGGGTCTTCAGTTCTCGTTCAGAGACGGTATAAAATCTTTCTTTCCTAGAGCACTGCTAAGAGAAAATTATTTTTAGTGTACTGGACTTCGTCTCTTGCTTTCTTTTTGTTTTCTCCTGCAGGCAGCAAACAATTACAGTCCTTAAGAGCTGTAGCTGAAAGAATGAAGGTAAACTTCACAACTGAGAAACACGGTGGTGCTGCTTTTACACTGGTTTACATATTCTCAAACTCCTTGTAGGTGTTTGGGATTGTGGCTTACTCTTTTTTCTGCGTTTGGTCATACTCTGCAAACACCGCTCAAGATTCAGTAAACCTCATTCGACTTAATGAGTTTATAACCCCTGATGTGACGCTGCTCAGCGTGACTGTTATTGTTAGCTTTAGTGAGGACAAGTAACAAAGAGATTTCCTGGCAATTCTGAACGCACTTTTGTAGCAGAGACCGTGGACTTAAATGCAGTAAACACACTAAAAGGCTACGAACTGCAGCGTGGTTGAAAGAAATATATCAGTAAACACGGCATAAAAGACAGCCCTGAGGTGGAATATGATGTTGAGGTTAGAGAGAAAAAAAATCACCAACAAACATCCATTTCGTTTCCTCCATTTTCACTCCTAATAGAGCATAAAAGCAGCTTTTCTTTGGCCTTGGCCCTCTCTTTGTGTTGATATATCTGCTTGACCATAAATGGGAGCTTATACATTACCAGTGATTTCTGTCTTTTTCTGAGACACACTACGGGGGCCTCAAGTGATTTAGTGGTTATTTTGCATATATGTACCACAAGAAAATGCTAAGAAAAAAGCCAGCTGAGTTTATATGGGACATAAAACCGAACGCTCCCCCCACGTTAAAATTCTGACACAGCTCAGTCCCAGAGGCTTATGAAAGTCTGAATGCAATTTTAGCCACCTTAGCTGCACAGTGTGTTAACATTACGGGATTTTTATTGTACTGGGACATTCACATCAAAGATAAATGTAATTGACTTGGTGAAATTGAGTGTCCAAGTATTGGGTGCATGTGTGAAAGAAGTCCTGATGCTTCATTTACAGACACAGTTTTTAAATAAAGTCTCTGTGCATTTCTCTGCACATCAAACTTTATAATAATAATAACAATAATATAGAACCTGTAGCTCTGCAAACTCATATGCTTTACCTGGAGGAAGTGGCCAAGGAGATGAGCAGGGCTTGCAGAATGCCTCTGATGTAAACTATTGGGCTTTTCTTGGTGATGAAGAAGTACATGGCCGGGAGGATGAACAGTCCGTGCAGCACCAAGCCCATTACCACAGTGATGGCATAAAAGCCCAACTTCTTCCCCATGGCTGAAGGGTCGTCCATCTCTAAGATCTTTCCAGCCACCAGGAACACAATACCAAAGGGGAAATACCTGCATGCGATAGAAAGGTGGAGGGAAGGATTGCTGAACATGGTTGTTAAGCATAGTGGTGCTAATATTAACATGTTGACATATTTAATCCAAACAATTTTAATATGCTGGTGGTTAGCAGCTTCAAGAACCCATGGTCAGCATCTTAATGCGTAGGATGCTAACATTTGCCAGAAACAACAAAACACACCTGAGGGACGCTATTAGTTTTATATGTAGTTTGTCATAAACAAGTAGTGGACAGGTGAAAGTGTGGCAGTAAGTGATAAGTCTAGCATCGACACGACAAACCTTCACTAGATGAAGGCTGTAAAGTGGGGCATGTCTGTTTCACCTTTCTTTGTAATCCATCCAATTGTTGTTGAGACATTTACCTAAAATACAAAAAAGGTTGATCTAACGAAACACCCATCTAAGTTTCTAATATCAGAATATTTAGGCTTCAGATGAGAGTATTTGTTTAATTCATTGATGTTTACAGCTTTAAAATTTAACATGCCGTAGAATGAAAGGCAAACAGTGCAGGTTTTTGTCAGTGTTAGTAATAGCTGATCAATAAAACTACTCACAAATTGTGTTACTTTTCTTTTGTTAGCGGTTTCTTGTAAAATACTGCTCTTACCAAATGACAATGGCAACAATCTTCAAAACCGCCTCATTCAAACTCTGGCAAAAGTTGACCAAAGCACTTCCATTGGGTCCCATTCTTCCCAGCATTATTCCTGGATGAGAATAGGAAAAAAAAAAAAAATGCACACATGCATCTGCAGTGATGTTTTCAACAGCATTAAGTGATTAGAATGAAAACATTTATTTGTTCCCTGCACAGCACGGTGCACTTTAATTGTTTTGAATCCCCGGTTATGTCACAATATATGTGTACTGCTCAAAAACATTAAGGGAACACTTACATCACACATGAGAACTCAATGAATGAAACGAATGAACATGTTGAAACAATGGTCAGTGAAAACCAAAACCATCAGCCCTTTGAGGCCTGCATTCAAAATCACACCAAAAATCTGAGTTAAAGTTGTTCTAGTGTTCACTTAAGTTTGGTTTTTTTTTCCAGATATATATTTATGCACGTGCATTGTGGACGTTAGTGTGTGCGCGATTCACGTCAAACACCTACCCATGGTTGCAGAGAATATAACGATCCCCAGTACATTCATGCCTTCGCTGGTGCCGGGAGATGTTTTCACGATGACGTCCGGAGGTGGCGTTAGATCCAGGGAGAAGTTCTGGGTGTCGGTGCCATTGTCATCCTGGATGCCATAAATGTAGACCCTGCGCGTGGTTGTCTCATCCAGGAGCTGAGCGACCGTCGGTTTGGGGATGAGTTCTGCGACTCTCTGGGTTCGATACTTGAAAACAAAACAGAGCACGGTGAACGAGACATCCACAGATACCGGATTCTTACGCGATAATGAAACACGCTCGTTCGTGTTTGCATTCTCGCACGGCAACAGATTTATTTTATTCTTTTTGCAAATGTGTTGAAATAAATGTATAATAGAAGATAATATAGAGGGACATGGCTGTTTAGATTAAAGAAAAAGGGATAACAGAAACCTTTGCTTTCAGCATTTGAGCTTACCTGTTGAAACGTAGCTTGGACCAAGTTGGCTGGAAACATGTTGCTGTGAAAGAGAATTTAGGGAATTTGTTAATATCTTTCAGTGAATAGCAGACACATTTTAATGGATCCGAAGTAGAATGTAGGTTAACATTCACAGAAATGTAATCAATGCAAGGTTGTAATCAGAGAAATAGAACAGTTATAAGCTTTGCTTTAACATGCCCTTCATAATAATGAAAGCTATTTCTCTGCATGTCCTCGGCTTTGATATTATGTGGTAAATCTTTCCTGTACATCTCCTCCTTGTGAAACTGGAGTTGATGAAATCAGAAAATCAAAGAAAGATGACAGCGTCTTTATGGATTCTGCATCATTACTACTGTACAAGTAGTCTTACTCTAATAAAATTACGCTGAAAGTTTGCTTTGTTGGTAAATAGACTTTTCTGCATCAGTCCCGACAAGTGAAAATCTCCACATTGTCCTTTATTTCCACTCTGAAAGCTCCACACGTGCTATAGTACATTTTATTAACTGCTCTACAAAGCCCTCATATCTCATATCGCTGAAGGAAAGGATATTGAGTTCTTCAGCTGCCGCAGAGAGGACTCAGGTGCAAGGATGGATGAAATCTGAAGACAGAGGAGCAGGCGGAATAGGGACGGAAGATGAAAGTAGAACATAGAGAACAATGTCTTTTTGGAGAGGAAAACAGATGCCCAACATCCATCGAGGTGAAATGAAAGGTCGTCCAGCAAAGTCATTCAAAGGATCAAAAATAAAATGAGATATGTTGGGTAATGGCGATATATTTCCGGGCTGAGTTATTGATAGAACATTGTAAACTCTAAGCATGACCAATTTTTATTTAGATCAGCCCTTGGTCCTCGCTCTGTTTTTATCTCTCATGTAATAAACAGCAAATGTGTCACTGTGTCCTCACCCAGTGTAAGCTGGGATGTGGACTGGCCCCATGTTCATGCACACCACGAACAATTGATGAATATACAGTAACTAAGTGAGCAGACCTGCATTGTGATCACTGTAATTTAATTGTCACAGTTTCGACCACTGATTTAAGAACTGAGACAGGTGTCTAGTAGCACTGTTTTCTGAGAGAGGAGGACGGTCACGTATTTAAAACACTAAAATATAGTCAGAACAAACAAGGTTTTGTTCTTCTATTGGATTCAAACAGAAGTTATATAAAAGTTAAATATGCTTTAGTTCATGAATTATCTGACTATGGTGCATTATCCTGCTGGAAGCACAAAAACAAAAGATGGTTGCACTGTGGTCCTGTTAAAAGGAAGTTGCCAAAGTGCTTGATCATAGGGGGTCATACGATTGTTGGGATTTTCTCTGTTTTCTTTGTATTATTGTAGGGTCTACATTACAATATAAAGCGCCTTGAGGCGACTATTGTTGTGATCTGGCGCTGTATAAATGCATGGAGTTTCTGCCATCTAATTTGCTGATTTGTGTTAAGATGCAGTTGAACAGGTGTACCTAAAAAGTGTCCAAGACACTGAGCAACAGTCAGGTATCTCACCACATATCATTGCTGTTCCATGATATGTAGGAAGGAAATCCCAGATACTACATAAACATGACTGGTCTGTTGATATTTGTCCTCGTATTTATTGTCCATAACTACGTGAAAAACAGAAGCGGAGGAGCACACATTATTGTTAAAAACAACTGCACTACGAACAATGGATGATTACACTTCTGTTAATTAGGTTGTTGCGTAAGTCCCTCCTATTGTACAAACTGATAATGTATTCGTTTTTCGAGTCAAGAGTTTTCGACTGCTGGGATCACTAAATGCACACTGAATGACAAGTGAGTGATCTAATAAACACAGGAGAGTAATTTGAGCTGCCTTTTGTTTACGTGCAGACTACTGCCTTTTTTTAAAGTACACTGTGTAGTATTCTTTGCAAAGAGACTACTGTCCAAGGTCCGCGTTGTATTAGTGCTCCTGGTAAATCCCGCAATGACACAGAATTCAAACCACAATCAGAAATCAACCATCACATTTCAGATGCAGCGAGATTAAAAGCCATGCTGTATCTGACAGCGTGTACATTAAGAAGAGTGACGTTAAAAACCATATGGCAAAGATTTCCGGAAACAATGCAGAGTGAGTCACAGGACTGCGGTGAGTATCCTGCACAGATCGGACCACCTAGTCATTCAGCGGGATATCCAATCAGAGCAAAGCTGGCTAATGAAACACTCTGACCCCAGGGTTCCCCTAATAAATCCAAGAATGCACATATTCATACATAGCGTGCTCATTATAGATGCTTATCCAACACATTCACACACGAGCACTGACAGTCGAGTGATACAGCAGGCCTGCATGATAGACGAAGGCCGTAAAGAAGCTTTGCGAGATAAATCCAAAGCACAGCTGTGCTCTGTAACCCCCCCAACACACACACACACACACACACACACACAGAATCTGTGAACAACAAAGCTTCACCACTGCACATGATCAGGTCATAGATGGATTTCATAGGCTTGGCCAGTTTATCACTCCCTGTTATTGACAATGTGACTGGAAGTGAGTCTTCCAACTCTATTTTATTCCTCATGTTTTTAAAATTTTATTCTGAAAAAACAAAATTTGTGCATAATTCATAATTTCCATGTTTTTGTCCCCCCCCCCCCTTCTGTGCATTTAGATTAAAATAACATGATAAATATCAAATATCCTCGTGCACAAGTCCACACCTCAGCCGCTCTTCTTTGCAGTCTTTAGTCTGCTGACCAACTGACGCGAGCCTCCGTCGTGTTTCAGGTTTATCTCTAACACAACAACCCGGTCCTTCAAGCAGCACTAATTAGCTTAGCACAATAACCCACTGGCACATAAGGCACCAGGATTTACACTCTGACCTCGAGCACCTCCTTGACTTCCGCCTCCATGAGCACCCAGAGCAAATCTGCTTTTCATTCGTGCTATATCCTGCACACGTTTGTTTCATTTGCAAATCCGCAAACGCCAGAACACGCACATCAGCAATACAGTATGTGAATTAGATTTGCTCTGGAATAAAGTCCATATTCTCCATGGATTTTTTTTTTCTTTCTGCTAGATTGTTTTTCTTAAGATTATTTTTGCATGACTTTGTTGATATGAAATTGTACATAAGCATTTTTTAAGCTTTATTCATTTTTGAATACAAAATTTCCATGTAGGTTAAAAAGGTGACAACAAGCTGAATTTTGATGAGCTAAGCAAAAGTCTTTCCAAACATCTTGTACATCCAATGACTCAGATTTTTTCAGACTTACTCTAATCCCCCCCCCAAAAAAAGGCAAAATACATTCAAGTTTTTACTCCCTTCATGCTTCTTCCATGGTGCTACATAAAAACAAGCACTTGGGCAACTCTCTTTAACATAGTCTATGCATTTTCCTGCGCTACACTTGCAGCGCTCTGAGCATAGCAGGAAATAATTAGTGGTCTCTTACCGAATGAGATCCAGCAGAGCATCAGCAGAGCTGGTCATTGGCTTCTTGCTGTCCTCAGAATCCTCCTTCTGTGCAGCTCCACCCGGGTGAATGATGTACACCATGACAATGCCCACTACCACAGCGACAAAGGTGGTCCACAGGTAGTATGAAATGGTCATTATTCCCAAGCGGCTGGAGCACTTTGCATCCAGAGCAGCCAGACCGGACATCAAACTGAGAGCAAGTGGAGAGACACAAAGGCAGAGACAGAAAGAGACGAGACAGAGTTAAAAACCGAGAGAGAGTTGAAGAGATGCTTCTGCTCGGTGTCAGAGTGAACATTCTGAAGCAGACTTTTTAGTTTTCCTGCAGGAGAAGAAAATCAGTAGTGATCAGTTACATGCAGCTGCAAATGTTCAGCCAACTCATATAGTGTAGATCCGTGCTGCAACCATTTACACCGCAAACAAGTGTTCCTCTACTACACAATTCAAAATACAACTATTTATTATTTGCTTGCTTTAATGATGTGCCAGAGTTACCCAGGAGGCTTCTTTTCATCCGAATGAAGCTATTTTATATCAGAAAAGTTCAATTTAACTTTAAAACTCTTGACAATTAGGATAAAGGTTCCCATTGCAAATATATGAACCAGTGTATTATGATGAAAATAAACCGCTGCTGGTTCAACAGGCTCCAAATTTGTGAAACGTCAGAGGAAATATTCTGGCAAGCTTCACATTCAGCATTCACCCTAATAACATGCTTTATATGGATATAAAAGCAAGCAGAGCTTCAACTAGGTGTGCAGCTTTGAAATGAACGCAGCACTTAACCGGTCTCAATCAGCCTGCTTCAGTTTTGAGAAGCCCTCCGTGTAAGCCTCTGCTGTCTTAAACAAGGCACGGCTTCTTCTACCTTAAGATATGTGAATTCAGCCATGGAGCTTTGCACTTATCCCTCAACGGCAGTGAAGGCGATGAAAAGTTGTTCTTACAAACATTCGAAACAGTCGAGGTTCATTTGCATTTGTATGGGCAGCTCTGAATACAGCGTCTTTTCAGATATTTGTTTTTACTGCACACGCACAGTGACGTTTGTGGTGTATAAATGTGTGGTTATACAAAGAAAAAGGGAGTGAACGAGGGAGATTCAACATAATTGGCTTCTCAGTAAGCATAAAAAAAAGTTTTTAAAAAATAAATGCAAATGACATATTTTTGGGAAGTGTGGGAGGATGTGGAGGGTGACGATCGTGAAAGCAGGGAAACAGAGAGAGAGTGGTGGAGAGATGTTGAGCTGGGGAGACAAGATTTTCTCCCCATCCTGTGTAATCTGGTTCGACTTGGCAAGTGTTTGGGTGGACGTGCTGAGTTTTTCTGTGCACTCGCTGCCTGTGCTGAAACTCATACTGTCATGCCTCCTTCCATCATTTTTCAAATGCAAACTAGAGAGCCTCCATCTCCTGCAGGTTTCACACTGGGGACTATTGTGCTGTGAAAAGCCAGTCTGGTCACATGAATGGAAACTTGCGTGTTTCTGTGTGTGTGTGTGTGTGTGTGTGTGTGTGTGTGTGTGTGTGTGTGTGTGTGTGTGTGTG
>VVHJ01043297.1:6650-19529 GCA_015107715.1 Tylochromis polylepis | reverse complement strand
GCGTTTAGAGGCTGTAATTTCTGCAAAAGGCAGATCTACTAAATATTGATTTCATTTCTTTTTTTTGTGGTGCCCAAATTTATGCACCTGCCTGATTTTGTTTAAACAGTTATTGCACACTTTCTGTAAATCCAATAAAGTTAATTTCACTTCTCAAATATCACTGTGTGTCTCCTATATGATACATTTAACTGACATTTTTTATCGTAACAACCAATGATTTATACAGGAAAATAATGACTATTAACAAGGTTGCCCAAACTTTTGCATCCCACTGTATAGGGAGTGCACCAATGGGGGATAAAAGTATACCTACCCCTGTCCGCCATCTCTCACCAAGGGCAACCCCAGACTGGAGGGAGGCAAGCCCCTTTCCAGGAGATTGATTCCAATAACCTCAAGCACTAACTCAGTCTCCTTCCCCAAGAGACAGGTGACATTTCGTGCCAATAGAGCTAATTTCAACAGGCAGGGATCAGACCACCAGGTCCTCTCCCCTTCCAGCTGAGATGCACTAAACTTGACCTCTATGGTGGCTCCTGCAGGTGGTGATGTTGGTCAGTGCAAGCTGGGGCGCATAGTGCACAGAGGTCGCCAACTTTCTGCAGGGTCAATCACTACAGACCTATAAACTTCATGTGACCTCCAGATTAGATCAAGAATAGTTTGTACAGAGTTTTATGGATAGCATTAATATAATGACAGCATTAATGTAGGTTTACATGACCAGTGTTGGGTTTCTTGACTAAAATATGAAAATATCAGCAGTGTCATTTTTTTTAAATCCAGAAAGGGATGCTGAGGCTAAAAGCTGGCATTTGATTAATGAAGCAGGCTTCACAGCATGAGAAGGAAACACAGGTGGTCACTTTTATAGACTTATTGGTTCTATTATTAGCCGCTTGAAACCTTTTGTTGATGTTTCGTTGAGTGCAGCTGCAGTTTAATGATGCTTTCTTTTACATTAAAAAAAAATTACATTAAAAAGACTAGTATAGTTGAAAAAAAGCTCAGGGAGGCTGAGTGTTTACATTTTTATCCATTTAAGATTCTCTAATATGGTCATTTCAATCCTCTCATGTTCAACAGGCCTAAGTGCATGAAAACACTCTGGTCCAACAATGGAGGCCTGGCCAACAGTGGCCTGGGTCCTGCTGCTGACCACCATCGCTGACTGGGTGAAAACTGCACAGTCACGGGACTTCACCATGAAGGATATCATTCTGTTGCACCCCTCAAGTAGGAGTATAAGAGTACTATTTTACATCTCAATTTATTTAAAGTTTTGTGACTGAATATGACTGAATGACATTAGCGTCATTGTTTTTAAATAGTGTGTACTGAACTTGAATGGAACATTGTAATATTAAATCCTGGAGACAAGCTGCAAGAAAAGCAGAAAGCAAGCAAGGTGTAGAAAGCAAAACTGTTGTTTTATTTAAATTAATAAATGTTACAAAAGGTACAAAAGTAATGTTAACTGAATGAATAACAAGTGAGTACAGTGGGAAGCATTTAAACACACACATGCACAAATTAAACTTAATGGAAAGTTTTGTTTTGTATTTAGATCAGTTGTAGCTGCCAAAACAACAGTTTATTTCAATATATTAAAAAATAAATAAATAAAAGTATCATTGACATCCACGTCTTCCTTCTAGGATTGTTAGCTGGTTATGCAGCCAATCAGAATTTTTGCATCCAAGTCTGTGATTGGTTGGTTTTGTGGCACATTTATAACGGTGTACAGAAAGAGTTGAGCGCGCAGAGGGCAGAGGTGTTGAGAGCGGGAGCGACACACTGAGAGCAGGTCCGCAGATGTCTGTGAGCACACAGAGCAGAGATCTGAGCGAGAGGGGCTTTTATTGTGTGTGTATATGGATAATAGCAAACACTGAAATACATTTCTTGCATGCAGCAATGAATTTTGTTTGCTCAAATTAAGCTTTTCTTCGCTCAAAATAATTTTCTCCTCAAAATGCAACACTTGGACTTGCAAAATTTTTTTTACGTGCACTCAGAATAGAGGAACAAAAATAGCGCCATAGAAAACTTTCATTCTCTCAACCGTTGTTATAAAATAGATTACACATAACACTGATTGAAATGTGTTCTTAAAACACTAAGATATATTAAGTGAACATATCCCAGTTTCAAGTTACACTTCTGCTATTTAACATGCACCTGTAAAAGATAAAATGTATTTTATCTTTATGTGGAATTACTTCTTGGAAATAACACTGATGAATCCCTTTTCTAAATTCCTGAAAAAAATCTTGGAAACTCATTACACAAAGGATTTGGTTCATGATCATCAAAGCGATTGGTTTGTGTCTTTGTTGAGAATAACAGGCTTTGTTCTTTGACTGAAAAGTGGCTGACCCTCAGACTTGTAGCTGTCCCATCTGATTTCCAACAAACAGGTCCTTGTTTGATCCCTGAGTCAGAGACGTGTAGACTGATGAGCATCCATAGATCCTCTCTGGAAAACAAATCTTTGGAGAGCATCTATGACACAGGCTACAGATTTATTGCTTCTACAATTAACAATTAGTATAATTGTTAAATAAGCAGAAAATGGGAGAGTGATTGACCTGTCACACCAAGGAAACATGCCATATTGTTAATTCACCAGATGTTTCACAACCAGAAGCTTTTTTGTACAGTTTGTGTGTACCTGCCAGGGGCCTTCATGCAAAAATGAGCTGCAGGACTCACATGAATAAAGACAACCAACTGAGAACTGAGGTTAATTTCCATTACCAATGATGTTTCCCCAGCTTTAAACACTTTGTTAGGTTACCTGTATATTCTGATTCTTCACTTTTACAACTCTTATTATTATTTCAACATTCAGTGAAAATGATTCATATGAATGTATACATATGGGTCATTCCATTTCAAATCAGCAAGTTTTTAGAACATTTTCTGCTCATCCATCTCTGATTTGCATAACAGTAGAGACTGTATAAGGATGTGAAAAGGAAAAAAAAACTGTGATATACTATACATGTTTATTCACACACTGAATGAATTAAAGAACTACTAGTTAAAAGTCAAAATACACATAAAATTCACGTCTTTATATATGAAATGTGCTGAAACATATAAATATCCAGTAAAACCACTGAAGTGTCTTACTTTGATGAGAAATAAGCCAGACACATGTTAAACAGTGTCAGGCTTATCCATGTCAGGCTTGTTAAACTAATAGTTTTAGTAGATTTTTTTCAATATAAGAAGAAATTTCTGCCTACATTACACAAAAAACTGGACAACAATTGTTTTTTTTATTATTATTAAGTGTCCAATGTATTTACCAAGAAAGTCTACCTATGCTAATGCTAGTGCCATTTCTAAAGTAACAGTCAAATGACAGTCACAATTATTAACACAGTTATTAATATAAGCATAATATAAAATAAGGGTGTAGAAGGTAGGTAAGGGTTGGAGTTAAAACTAATCCTAGAATATCTGACTTATAAACAAATATAGAAAGATTTACCTACATGTTCCTCACTGAGGTATACAAAGTATTGTAGCCTGCTGCTAGGTGGCTCCTAGGTAAAGTGATGGTGTCATAATATGTCATAGAAAACTGATGTTTTGGAGATAAAAATTAAATGTTAGTATTGTGAAACAAAAATGACATGACTGTATATATGCCGTTGTAGGTGCACAAATATAGAACAGGCCATTTTGGCCCACTGCTTGGGGATTGCTAGGCCAAATGATAAAAATTATTTATAAATGAGCCTCTGTGGATAGAAATGAGATGATATTGCTGTGACATTAAAATAATAAGATGATTTCATACAGTTTTGGGAGTGCATAAAGGCAAAAAAGACCAAACATGTCTTAACACCAGGTTACTTGGCATAACAATATGTCATGCATAAGTGAAATTTTATGGACATGAATGAGATGTATTGTATTGTATTGTATTGTATTGTAGCGTGTTCATGATATATGAACATGTTCTCAAATACTTTCATTTCTAATTTATTTTTAATACTTAATGTAACTTTCTGCAGGCCGTAGGAGTAGAGTGTGGTACAAGATTTTTCTATAAGCTGCAAAGCATGGAGCTGAGGAGATGACGATTTCCCACAGTCTTGACATTAGGTGTCCTCGTGGAATTGTGAACAACACAAACACAGTCTCAAAGAAAGTTCTGGTTCCAGACCCAGCTCCAGTCTTAGGCCAGCTCCATCTATTTGTAGGTCAACTGTTGTATCATCATAGCAACGCACTTGGCTTTTTCAAAAACTTTTCTGCAACAAATATTGTTAATATAAAATGAAATTGGTGTGGGATGAACTTGGCAGTTAATCTGAACTAAAAAAAAAAAGTCTGGTATTTATATTTATTTACATACCCTTTAAAGCACGCTATACTACAGGCTACATTCATACAGCACTTTATTTTAATAAAAACCCAACAACAGCTATAAAAACAGCATAAAACCTGAACAGTGTGAATATTGTGACATGTGAATTAAACAAATACATCAATATAGAAATGGTACAGGAAGGATGAAAACAGTTTTACTATGTAAAAACAGCCTTTCGATAAAAGTTTTCATTTGATTGAAAAGAAGATTGAGAGTTTGCTAACCTCAGGTGTTCTGTTAAAGAGCACCACATTTCCATAGAAATTTCCATAGAAGCCCATACAAAAGGAAATTTTGTATGGGCTCAGCTATGAGAATACTTATGAGAGTCATAGGTTATATACTTTAAGAGCTTTGTCTGTCTTACATCCAAATCTGAGCCCAATATCCAACCACCAACAACCTAACGTACATGTCTTTGGAAGGAGGCCGGGCACCTAGGAAAATAAAGCCTCGGGATAAGCTGGAAACTCGTTGCAGGAAGATTTCTCAATTTTCTTGCTCTGTGCTGACAAGGCTAACCAAAGTACAGCTGGTTTGGGGGCCCCTCCAGCTTTGATTAACAAGCCCTTCACATTTTCTGGTCTTCTCTGCTTTGAAGACAACTTCATAACCATGTCAGAAGCTAGAAGGAAAAAGGCACAGGTGGTCGAATTTTAGGACATTCTTTCTCCCTTATAATGACTCTGAATTATCCAGAAGCACAGAGAATGTGTACATTGTTTGAATGAGCTAATAATAATAAAAATAAAAAAAAACACCTCAGAGGTTGATGAACGGAGATCCCTTTCGGCAGAATTGATATTAAATGATTATTTGAAAAGTTTATTTGGAAAAGCAATGCAGACCCTGATTTTTGTGCTTTCTCTTTCTTAAATAAGGATGTGTTTACCATAAATTAGTCTTTTAACATTGTATGTGTCAATAATGGATTCTTTATGTGGACGAACAGACAGACTAGCATGTTTCATTGTCATTGTCATGCAGTAAGAAACTTGAATCAAATGTGTATTTAAAAAGAACAACACCCAAAGCTCTAACTTTTGATTTTTACATTTAATTTGTTCTTTTTCATTTTTACTAACTGTTGTTTCTTTCCTTATAATTTTGTCCTCATCTGTACCATGGTAGGGAGTAGGATAAGAATCCCACTGTTGGTGGTGGTGGTGAAGATGACAGACTGATCATGCTTTTTGAGCATCTAGGATAAGGCTGAGCTGGAGAGAAGAAGAATCACAGAGATGGCCAAAACACCCAGGATGAATGAAAACACACCTTCTTCCTTATGGAACTTAAAACTGAATACAGTTGTATCTCCACAGCTACACCTTACCCTGGCGGATTCAAGTGCTTCACATGCCAAGATGCTGTAGACAACTACGACTGCAACCGCTGGGCCCCAGACATGTACTGTCCAAAGGGTACGTCAGCTTTTCATTCATCTATGGCTGCCTGCTCAAGGAGATGTCAGTTCAAGTGACTTATCTTGAGAAACATGTTTCTTTGGGAATGCACTACAAAGTAACATCAACAAAATGATTGAAATAAATAATATAGATTGATATAAAAAATTACTTATAATAATTTAGTGATTTATAAGTTAGTAATTAATTTATAATTTAAACTAATTAAAAAATCATTTATAAAAACCAAAACATATTCTTACAGTTATCTGACTTTGATGATTAATTAATGCATCACTACTGTGCAAATCACTAAATGTGCAATGTTATTGCTCAAGATATTAATGATGTATTATAAAAACTATATATAAAATATTATGTGATATTATTTACAATGAAAATATAAACAATTTCATTTTTAATTGTAAAGCATCAGCACACAACCGCTTTCATCTCAGGGCTCTTTATGTAGAACGGTATAATATTAGAAAGATAACCCAATGATCAGACAATCTATGAGATTTGTCGATGGTAGGAAGGAAGAACTCCCTTTTAAGCGGAAGTGACCTACAGCAGAATCAGGCTTAGAGAAGGGCAGCCAGTCTGCGGCAGGTGGTTTTGGAGGGGAGTGGAGAGAGATGCTACCCCCACCCCCCTCCTGAAATCTCATTTGCATGCTCCTTTTTGCCAGCACTTCAGCAAGGTGTGACGATTGATGGATAATCTTGCTCATCAGTGTAGAACATAGTGACGAACAGGTGTTCCCACAGTTATCTTTCAACAGAGGAACTTTTCTCCCTACTGCTTGTAATCTTACTTGACATGTTCGGTCCACTTCACAGTGAGCTACGTCTGCTTAGCAGTTGGAACACATTTGCAGTGCAGTGAGACAGAGATGATGGAAACAGTATTTAGGCAAGAACTCCATATCATCCATTCCCAAACTCAGTAGGGTCAGAGCCCACTGTGGAATCTGAAAATCATCTACGTGCCATCCAAATCTCTAAACAAACTGTGATCATCACCAAAAGCTGAAAGTATTATGCAATGAAGAGTAGTTTTACTAGTTCTTTTCTTTTTATATTTAAATATTTATTGGCAGTTTTAAACTTGGTACTCTTCATATTGGGGCTGCCTGTGAATCTGTCAACAGTTATCAAGACACAACTGATCACATGAAGGGAATTCTACTGTCCTTCAGATACTAAATACTGCTCCACCCTCCACATGATGGATAGAAGTGGGGAAAGTGTGTCTGTGACCAAGCGCTGTGCCACCCTGGAGGAGTGTCTGTTCACCGGCTGTGCTGATGTCGCTGATACTGGCTACCAGGTACGTGGAGAGCTCTGCATTCAGATGTCTCCTCAACCTTAACATGATATGCTTTCCTCTCGTCCCTCAGGTGTGCTCTTCCTGCTGTGAGGGGAACATCTGTAACCTGTTGGTGCCCAGAAATGACAGCAGCGCCATTTTTTCCTCCATTTCTCCTCTGGTCAGTTTGAGCGGGAGCCTTCATTCTAGAGCACTGTACTACATCATCACCATCATTGCTGTCATCTTCACAGCTGGACATGTTTGAGACATGATTTAAGAAAACATGTAGAACAAACACATCTGGTATGTCAAGTGGAAGAACAGGAACCTGTGTTGGCTGCGTGTTTCAGAAACTGTCCAAAGGTTTAAAGACATTTTTTTATGTACGACAACTGATTCAAGTTCAAGTTTGGTCTCTCCTTTTCCACTTTTTTTAAGAGTGGACCTGCATCTCTGTTTTCTCTGTTATATTTATAATTTTACTTTGTATATAGCTCATAATAGACATTGCCAAAGTTTCAAATAATGAGGTCAGTGTATGTACAAGTAATCTCTGAATCAAAAGCTCAGGCTTCAGAATGTTCTAAACACTCGGTCTCAGATATGTCTTCTACTCCTGGCTCTGCGTGATGATGATGCTGGATATCCCTAATATGGAAGGTTCTCACTCATCCAGGTCATTATAGACTTAAATAATAATAAGAGAAGACATCTGGACTTTTATAAACTTAAAGAAGTCCAGTTGCCTTCCTTTTTCAAGCTCTCAGGCCTCCCTAATATGGTCATCAGAGCACTGGTTGAGAGCATTGAAGCCCCACCCACTTGTTGTTCAAACCTGTTTGCAAGAGACAGCCAGTCACAAAAAAGCTGAAGTACATAAATATAATTTAATAAGCAGGGTGTCCATGTTATCGTTTATCCATTTCAGTGTGTATTTTAAGAGTTGTTCCTATAATAAATTGCTTCTGAAACTATTCATAATATTTGTCCATCATTTCTTTAGACTGTGTGCAACAGATCAGAGAAAACCAATACTGTACATGCATGAATATGAGCCGCTAACATGTTAAGGTGTTTGAAATAAAGATTTTCCTGTTAGCTAGCACCAGCAGCTGTAGAACATCTGTCCCGGTATTGTAAAATACAGATGATCAACGATTTCACAGATTTCACATTGTGAAATTGTATCTTCTCTGAGTGTCTCCCTGCATGCAGTGCAGGGTAACGCTTCGGTCCGTCAGACACAGCACTGACATCTGCATTAGAGTGTCAGTTAGATCCTTAGCAACACCAAGATCTGCAAGGATGCTTTGTGTTACAGCCAAACATTACATAACTTTCCACTGATACAAACCAGCTCCATCACAGGAAAAGTTAGTGGCTTCTTCAAACCATAAACAGAACCCTTCTGTTTGAATTTGATTCTATACTATTTAAAAGAAAAAAGAAATTTATTCCTCATCATTGAGTGCTTCTGAAAATCCTTGTAGTCTAGCAATAGCAGCACTTTGAACAGGTGCGTTGGTAAAAATAGTCCCCACAAATAAAGGAGTCCCCCTGAGGATATGGCGAATGACTGTGCAGGAGCTCGACACCTCAATGTGAAAGCCCAGATGTCCCAGCTCATTGTCTGTTCGCAGTGTGGTTTTGCCCAATGGAGATGCGAAGAACTATTGAAGAAAAGGGAAAGAAAATTCCATTATTAAAACAATATTTTTCTATTTGTTGTCCTCAGTTTTCTTAATCACAGCTGAACTACCAGAATCTGAAAAACATCTTCCAGTGTCCCTTTGAGAGTTGACATTTAATGGGAAAAATCTCTAGAAATGTTACAAGGGAAAATAAATTTTCCCATATTTTCAAACACTGTAACCAAAATCTGTCCCCCACAAGGTTTTTAAGCATGTGTGGTTTCACATCATATTGTGTTTGGGCTTTTCCCATCACACAGACGAGTAGTTCAATATAACATTTTTCTATTAAAGAAAATTAAACTAACGTAAACTTCATTCATTAAGTAAGGTGGCGCTAAGTATATGCTTTGTGAGCTTAGATTGCAGAACATTCAGACAGTACAGAACTGGCACAGCAAATCACTAGTGAGCACAGAATTACTCACTGCTGCTCCTGTTGTTGGGTCAATAAAGTCTGCCCAGTATCCTGCAGTCCACAGAGCGAAACACATCTCCTTTGCTCCACTCACAAACTGCAGTTAGGACAAAGTCACAGTCACTAACTGCTACAACCTCTTAAGTCTGTAATAAGCAACACATGAGGACTTACTTTAATTAGCAGCTGGTCTCTATCCAGCTCTGTCTCCTTGTCCTCCGACTGACCGCTCGTCTGTGTGACCGTTACCACTGTGATGGAGGCTGTGGGGGCCGAAGGAAACAACTGCTCCAGATCTGAGACACAGAGGCGCACGTATGTTAATAATGACAGATTATGCATTCTTTTTATCTCTGTATGACATGGCTCAAACCATTCTGTTTGTCGTGAAAACAGCAAAGCCTGGATTATACTCTGTTGCAGACATGGACAGCTGGAGACCCAACAGCTAAGTAGCCACTGTTGTTCTCCTTCTTTGAAGTCTGCTACCTATAATGCAAATTCTTCATGCATACCCTCACACTTACTGTCCAGTGACAAAATTTCCATCACAAGTGAAGAAAACTTTTTTTGCTTGTGATCAATTTGGCTATGTTTATTTAACTTTTGTTTTTATGTTCTGACATTTGATGTGAAGCACTTTGTGATGTTTATCGTAAAAGGTGCTAAAATAATACAATTTGACTACTCCCCGTGTTTGCATGGGTTCTCTCCGGGTACTCTGGCTTCCTCCCACAGTCCAAAGACATGCAGTTAGTGGGGATAGTTTAATTGGAAACTCTAAATTGCCCATAGGTATGAATACAGGAGTGAATGTGAATGCGAATGGTTGTCTTTGTCTATGTGTTAGCCCTGCAACAGACTGGCGACCTGTCCAGGGTGTACCCTGCCTCTCACCCTAAGACAGCTGGGATAGGCTCCAGCCCCCCCGTGACCCTGAAAAAGGCTAAGCGGAAGCAAACGAATGGATGGATAAATCATACTGCGTAGTTGTGAACTGAGTTTTGTAACTTTGTAAACCAAAATATCTGAAAATTTTATGTTTGTGCATCCATAGATGAGAATTTGTGTGTTTGTAAAAAATAATTACACAAGTTACAAATTTTTTTTGCTATGGTCTTGTTACAGATACAAAACAAAAACTACGTGTAAAACTCTGTGCTTGAGTTCCCTGCTTGTATGCGAGTTTCAACTTGCAAGTACGAATTTTGACCAGATTTTTCTTCCTCTCAGCTGATTGGTCTATGTCATGTCAATCACAAATTTAACAATCCCAAAATTTTGTTTTTTGCCTTGTATCTGTAAACAGACAAAAAAAAAAAAAATTGTAACTTGTTTAATTATTTTTTACAAACAAATCTTGTTTTGTTGTTGTTGTTGTTTTTTTAAACACACACACACTACTAGAATTACTAGAAATTACTTTAGTTTCTGTTCAAGTGTTTAGAATTCTTTTATACTTTTACTTAGAATTTCCATCAAAAACAGACTACTTTTGTGTCTTTGACTCATTGGATATAATGTCTTTCATTTACTTACACTTATAAATGTTCCTTCCTGCAAGCTTCAGTAAAACATTATTCAGTATTTTTTTCAATATCATCAGAAATATTATTATCGTAAGTTCTCTTCAAATATCCAGACATAATTTTGGCTTGTGTCACCCACACTCACATTCAGCAAAGGTAATGCTGGGTGAATCTCCCTTACCTTTCCTCAGCAGCTCTGGGCAGGAGTTTATGGAGCAGTCTGTTTCTGTCTGATTAAAGTACTGCTCAGCTTTGCTTACTCTCATGGAAATAGGCCCCAGTTTTCCCTGAAAACAAACAATCACACACCCTCTCAGACCCAAGTGGTAAAAATGCAGCCATGGCTTTAAATACTTCATTTTTTCCCCTTTTTTAAATTTTTTTTTTTTTTTTTAATAAATTGTCACACTTGTCTTACTGTGATTTACTTTAAACAGGTTGGACTCTTACAATGAAGTGTTTCTGACTTCTGTGTTTTTCTCCTGTAACCAATGAGCCACAGCAGCTCGCTTACATTTTTAAAAAAACAGAGACATTGACTTTAATTTGTTTTCTCTGCTGCTCTGAACTGTAGTCCTAAAAGCTCTGACTGCATTACAGCTCATAATGTGACAAAGTGACTATTCAATAATCTTACATGGAACTCGTTGACAAACTGGGCCAGTATGAACTGGTGTCTCTCTGAGCTGCTTGGAACCGTCAGCACATCAGGCACCGTCTTGTGGACTGGAGCCTTCTTTTGGTCCTCCACACCCTCCAGGTGGCAGTCAAACCCAACGTTACCAGGCAACTGGAAGCGCTGGTCCTGAGGTCCAAATGGTCCCATGTTCTCATCAGGCCACACGGTCCTTGGGCCTGGAGTGACGGGACAAAGATGATTTGTGGGCGTTCGCTGCCACAGGTGCTAAATAGTTTACTACTGAAAACTGCATTGCAACACTGCCTAATGTCCTTTCCTATACGACTCACCTGAGTCTGTGTGTGATACCGCTATGTAAGGCTCATCTGAGCTCGCAGCAGAGAAGGTTCTGGCTGTTCCAGCCCTGAGAAAAACTAAAGCTTGACAGCCAGCAGCACGAGACAGGACCGCCCTGCTTTGACCACACAGCACCTGCAGACAGACGAGCTCATGTGTTAACAGCAGGATGCATGAGACAGGAACAGAGCTGCCCACAGTGGACTGTGTGCAGCTTCATACTTTTGCTGTATGTTTTATTTAGAACAAACTGGATGCTGCCAGTTAGCTCTGGTTCCTGAAAATAAAGAGCCAGATGCATCCAATACGTTGCGGTATTGAGGAATTTAATACTTTCCTTGTGATCAGACCAATTTTTTAAATCTTTTTGGAATTGATCTCATAATGAGGAGGATGATACAGTTTGTTTTCAACACATGGACAGACCCCTTCAAATACAGCATCGCTTCTGAGACCTTATCTCTGCAGCTGACCTCTCCAATCTTCTAACCGGGGTCTCCTAACTGTCCCTCGCTCAGATTTTAAAACCAGAGATAATCGCGCTTTTGAGGTGGCCAAACTGTGGAACAGCCTCCCTCCGCCAATCAGGTCAGCTGATTGTGTCATTTGTTTTAAATGACTATTGAAAACTCATTTTTAAAAGTTAGCGTGCCCTTCATCTTTTCTCTTTTATGTTGAGATATCGTTTTTAGCAACTTGCATGTATGGAAGTGTGTATGTTGGAATGAATGTCTGACCGTATGGTTGATTGTGTGTGTTCATGTGTCTGTAGGTTCAAACATGTATACTTATCTTTAATGTGTGGCCTTTATTCAAACTGTGAAGCACTTTTTAACTCTGTGTTCTGAAAAGTGCTAAACAAATGCTATTATTATTGTTATTATTATTATGATTTTAAAAGATAGGATTCATTATGGGGGTGTATGCATACATATGAAGGTCTCAATAAAGCTCAATGATATTAGAGGTTGCTGCTATTCAGACTGCAAAAAATGCCAAACGACACTCTCTCTCTGTACTTTTACTGCAGTAAAAAGGTTTAGGTGCTAAACTGGCCTCCTGCATTTCACTCATTCACCATTTTTTTTTCCTCCCAGCCACCTGGGATAATAGATCAGTTTTTTTTGTTTTTTTTTTTTTTTTTTAAGGCCTTTT
>VVHJ01043293.1:0-16077 GCA_015107715.1 Tylochromis polylepis | reverse complement strand
TGTTTTTTTAAAAAAATAAAAAAAGGGGGGGGGGGATGAATGTGAAAATATTCTCACTTTTGAGAATAGCCTAACCTTTTTCATGGCTGTGAACAAAACTGACAAATAAATACAGAAAAAAAACCCACCAAAACACACATAGACACTGATTTTAGGAAAACACAAATACCTCCTGTGCAAAAAGAAAAAAAAAAAAACTTTAAAGGACAAAAAAGAAGAAGAAAAACACCTCCTTTGCTTGTCTGTCTTCAGTCCCCATGGTGATGTGCATGAGCACTTAACCCGCCAGCAGGGTGCTTGGCAGGGTTTCCACCCAAACACAGGGCCTGTCACGAGAGGGAAGTCCAGAGGGACTCAAAACAAAAGGCCACGGGCACGCAAGGCCAGGCACAATCTGTCCACCTCTGCACTTACACAAGTAGACAAACAGTGACAGGCAAAGCGAGTTCATGTTCTTAAATAGTGCTGAGCTACACAAGAGATATGCCAGTGGCACAGGGAAACATCTGACCACTGCCCTGTCACGTCTACACTTTTTCTTTTTTTGTAATCTCTCATTGAACACATGTGCACACGCACACTACTGTTATTGCCAGGGTGATGAGTGACGGAAAAAAAGGGGGGTAAATGCCACAGACTCTTGACAGTGAATATCAGAATTAATATTCTGCCCCTGGTAAGTATGCTAGAGGAATGTTCACTGAGGAAATTAGAGCCTAAGAAAAAAGCCTTTAAGATAGAAACACAAAGCGAAAGCACGAATCCCTGAGGTGATGATACTAGCAGTGAGACTGTCCTAGAAATACTTTAATCTCAATATGAATCACTAATTTCATGGAAAGCAGAAAACTGTCTTCTATTTAGTTAAGCTTTGAAGAAATATATTCACATGTTGGACAGTGAAAGCGCCCATTTAAAGTGTAATAAACACTTCTATCATACCTTAGTGATTAATAAGAAATATACCAGGAGATATTACACCACACTGTACCTCGCACTTCTCCAAAACAGGGCACCTGAATCTAAACATGAAAGAGAACAAATGACTGTGGTATTGACTTAACCAGCTTGAAAATTCTAAATGCTCCACATATGAAACCACCTATTGGGAAATGCAATACTAAACAGCTCAAGTGCTAATACATCTCAGAAAGAGGCACAGATAGGCAACATCAACTGCTCCCGCCTGCCAAGACTGCAGTAGAACAGAGGGCTCTGGGGAGGCTTGACGAAGCTATTCAATCGCTGAGGCCGGCAACTGACAATGAGGATCATGTCCAGAGGATAGAAATAGAAATTAGAACAAAGGAAATGGAGGCAGAGCACAGCAAGCCATCTGAGGTCCCCCTTTAAAACAGGACTATTAAGATGGCATACTGCCTCAGAAATTTCTACAACCTTATGATTCACTGAGCAGTCAAGGTTATTGATACAGGAGGCACCGCCTCCTTTCTCTGTCTAATGTGGTTGAATATAGGGCATGCTGCAGCTGACACGAAGCTTCATGTAAAATATTATGACTTATGCTGACACGTGCATGGCAGGATTGCAATTAGGAGCTGTAAAATTAGTGCAAATCATGCCAGTGTTCAAAATCACATTTTTTTTTTGTCATGTAAAAGTGACCTATTGTGCTCACTTCCAACTTAATTACATATTTCTGGGACTACAATGTAACTCAAACTAATACCTGAGCGCTGATACACCCACTCCACTGGCTGTTTGTAAAAGATGGACACGGTCACCTTGGTGTCACCCACTGGCTTTTTGAAATTATTGTTTTTGCTACAGTCATGTTAGAGCTGACCATATTTGGAAAAGAGGGCGGCATGTGAAGTAATCGGACAAAGTCAGCCTATTTCTAAGCAGTTTTGAATCAGAGTCAATGATTCTCATACATGCTGTTTTTACATCTCACTGTTCATTTAAAATTAATTTAGACCCAGCTTCAAAATAACTCCCCAATTAAGCGCCTGAGAGTGTTAGCAGTAATGGTGACAAGAGGCAAGGCTTGGGAGATCACTAAGAGTATCCACTATTTGTCATCATACAGAGTTAAGTGGGAGGCAGAGCATCTAATTCCAGAATTACTTGTTCATATGCTGAGCTCACCGTCTAAAATGCTGGCAATGTTTAATATGAGTATACTGTATATGACATGTCATCTTTAACTCGGCAGCATATCGCTGACGATTCCAGAGCTTTATGCCAGCAAAATGAAGTGACTATCAGAGGTCAAGCCATCTATCAAATGTGTTGACCCAGTAATAGGAGAAAATGAAACAACAACATCAAAATGTGTCTTCTTTATCCATTACAGTCTACTCTCATCTTTTCCCCGTGGCCAATCGGCGCCCATAATTGACACAAACATTCTTTTTTCCATGAAAAGGATGAATGAGACGAGCTAATTAGACACAAGATCCAACAAAAGAGTATAATGACTCAGTGTCATATGATGCAAAGTGTTGCAATAATAATTCTGCATGGTGAAGTACCTTTCAGGACTTGAAAATGTTGCTGTGAGCTTTTTTTTTTTTTTTTCCTGTCACCCTCAGTTGTTCATTTTTCTCATACACAAATAAAAAAGCCAACACAATGAGACAGTTTATCACTAATCCACTATGAGCAAAACTAAAATAATAAAGGCATACTGAACTATTGCACATCGCAATGAAACCGTTTCAACTGAAGCCATCAGAGACTTCATCTACTAGAGTAATTTACACTGACATCTTGCCTCAAATATTTAGCAAGCAAAGATTAGAGCTGACCACATCACAGGCAACAATCTTCAAATTTTAAGATTGTTCATTGAAATGTGGTAATCTAGGCTGTTCCTTAATATTTATTGTAATGTTTATCAAAGATATTTTTTTTAACAATTACTTCTAAAAAAAATACAGTACAATATGTTCACTCTACTTACCCAGGTACTGTAAGAGCTCCACAGGTTTATCTTGATCAGTAGACCTCCCAGGTATGGTACAGTCTCCCAGAGAGCCTTGAGGAAATCCCAAGACCAAAAGCTGTCTCTGTACCAAGTAGCTTATGCACTTCCAAATTAATATATGTCTTTTAAGATGTAAAGTAACTCTTCTGTGAGGTCTTGGCTCAATCAGTATATTGTAGTAAGCTACTTTACACGGTTGAGCTTCCTTAAAGGATAAAGACATTCTGTTAGAATTTGTTTGTTTTAGTTTTAAAGAGATTACTCAGTGCCGAATCTGATGCTGACAGTAATTCTTAGCTGCAGCCCTCATTTTATTGTGGAGCAAAACTAACCCAGCTGACATGATGGGTAAAATGCACCAAAGTAGAAACATGGCTTTGACTGCATTTTCACAGGCTTGAACAGGGATGTCTTAGCCATTATTGGCAAATTGTAGTCTGCGTCAAGGGCACTGAAGAAACACAATTTCCATTCTTTGTGATTCAAATAGTTAGAACTGATCCCTCCATGCACATGTTGAAGGGTAGCATATTGGAGGGCACTGTGCCCTAATAGGATGGATGAGCCACACAAATCTTGGCCGAGCAACAGACAAAGGGGAGAAGGCTAGGGGGCTCGTAAGTGTGCAGCCAAGTCTGATTCATCAACTTTTACAGTTCAAATAAAAGTGAGTGCAGCTTGCCAGCTTGATTATCAGATAGCTCCTGCTGCATTAGGGAAGATGACATGCTACATTTTCTCTGATGTCTCCGCATTGCCTGGGAGCCGCTGGTCTTTTTGAAGATGTGGAGCTACCAGGATAATAGTGCACTCTCTGTTGTGGCTTGCAAATATATATTTACTTCTAACGTGACAGCGAAATGTATTTTTATAGGCTCCTGATTTGACATGAGGTGCTTTTATATTTCACTGAAAGCCGTTTAATATTTGAAACTGTAGCATGAAGCTTTCTTTAAGACAAGGTGGGGACACTGTGACAAAAATGTAAACCTGACAAGATATCTAAAACAGTATTATTGTCACTTACAAGTTTTGTTCTTTTCTTCTTCTTCTTTTTGATTAACTAGAAACTAATTTAAGTCTCGGTAAGCCTTCAGCAACTAAAGGCCAGAAGGATGAGATAAACATACGCTTTTATTTTTCAAATCACTTAAGACCACCTTGCTTTACCAATGAAGCCTTGTTGCAGTGACAGCACTTACTGAGATATAAAAACATGAAAACATTACACTACCCTTAAGCACATCACTTGGTATGGATCACTGCCATATACTGGCTATTGTGACTTAACATTAACTGGGCGTATTGACTTGGCAAACGACTATTTATATGGGAGTAAAAAAGGCCCAAGGGCTTTTAGGGCAATAAACCGGACAAAAGGTATAAAGAGATAATGCACACACACACGCACACACATATAAACAGCAGTGTCTTCCTTTAGTTAAGTGGTCTCAATGTCTCAGTGTAGTTTTATGACAGATACCTTTTGCTTCATAAAAATAGCAACTTAAAGATTGTCCAAGTGCCTCTAGAAAGCTGAAGGTTGAATAGAAGAGGATTCTCAGCACCATATTAAAGCTGTGCACTATGGGTTGTATTAGTGGCTCCACAGGCATCCACACCAAACACAGTAGGGACCTGAAAATCACAGCCCTGAAACCAATGCTTGTCCAGTGAAGGTCATGGAGCAGAGAGTATATCTGCTCCAAAGGCAGGATTACTTGAATAGATGAATCACAAGTGGCCAGGGCAAACCTGATGTTTCTTTTTTTTTTTTCTCTCTTGCTTGTCAAGGTGGAACTTTTGTCATGAAAACAGGAAAGAAAATGTGTCACTGATAAAGTTAGGAATGAGACTTTTACAAGAACAAGAACAAAGGAAAAGCTCAGCTTACAAATATTCTTTCAGACACTTGTATATGAGAGTTTACTACAAAAAGAACACGACTTCTACCATTTACTATGGAGCAATTTCAACATAACCTGTATATCTTCTCATGGGGTTCACATACCCTAGCAACCACAGTCACAGGTCATCACAGGCAGCAGAGGGGCATATTTTCAAAAGAGTATACTACAACTATAATATTAGAAAAATATGCAGAAGTTAAATGCATAATACAGGCTGAATACAACACAGCTGCAGCAGACACATATCAGAAAGGAAAGCTGACAGCAAACAAGAAAACAAAACAGCTTTTGTGAATTCACAAGTTAATGTTACCATTATTCAAATCAGCAAGTGCACTTACTTGCAGTCTTTAAACAAGATTATCAAGTACAAAGCTTTACTGTTCTTTGTTTTAGAATTGTGCTTCTCTGTAGAAGACATAGATGACCCTGAAATTGCTTTCATCCAGCAGGAAAAACAATAAAGGAAGAACTCTGCAGAACTTACATTCACCACACACTTTGTTAGGTGCACCTTGCTAGCTCTGCGCTGGACCCCCATTTGCTTTCAGAACTGCCTCAATTCTTCATGACATAAATTCAACAAGGTGCTGGAAACAGTCCTCCAATCTTGGTTAATACTGATGTGATCTCATCATGCAGTTGCTGTGAATTTGTCAGCTGCACATCCATGTTGTGAACGTCCCAAAAGTATTCAACTGGATTGTGATCTGGAGGTGTTTTGACTAAAGTGAAATGAGAGATAAGTGAGAGAAATTAGAAATAAGTTTGAGATGTTTTAGGTTTTGCACTATGGTGTGTTATTCTGTTGGAAACAGCCATCAGAATATGGGTACATGAGGTCTTACAGGAATGGACATGGCCAGCAACAATACTCAGTGCTCTTGCTCAGTTGTTACTAAGGGGCCAAAGTGTACCAGGGCCATGTCCCCAACACCATCAACAGTCTGAATGACTGATACAAGGCAGGAGAGCTTCATAAGTTCATGTTGTGTATGCCAAATTCTACAATCTGAATTTAGAAGCAGATATCAAGCCTGAAGCTATGATTTTTCTGAGTGGCACTTCTGAGGAGTGGCACCTGGTGTGGTCTTCTGCTGCAGTTGTCCATCTGGGATCAAGGTTTGACATGTTAAGTATTCAGAGATGCTCTTCTGAATACTTTAACTGTATAAAGCTTTCAGCATTTTATTTTTAAACAGCTTTCAGCAATCCAGCCATTCTTCTCTGACAACAGTCGTCAACAAGGTATTTTCATCTAGAAAACTGTCACTCAATAGATTGTTTTGCTTTTCCCAGACCATTCTCCATAAACCTTAACAGTGATTCTGTGGGAAAATCCCTGTAGATTTGCAGTTCATGAAATACTTTAGTAGACTGGCTAGACCTTGTCCACAAGCCTAAATGTACTGAGTAATTGGCTGCTAAGGTATTTAACGAAGAGTTGAACAGGTATAACTAATGAAGTGGCCTGTGAGTGTATATGTCTGGGGATATAAAGAACAATTAGGACAAATAATAAGGCATAACATTCAATGTCCCACTTGCTTACTCAAGTTTGTACAGATTATGAAAAAAAGCTCCAATTATGTGTTATTTTTGTAGGACAGATAATCTCGTTATGTTAGATTTGAACTGAAAATCATTTGACAATTGAGCAAATAATCACAATGCTATGGCTACATGGAAGTCCAAGTACCTCTGCATGAGGCATACCAATCATAAAAAAACCAACATGAACAATTGCATGAGCGACCTCGCTCAGGAAGCAGAATAGTGCACGAGCTGCTATCTTGTCACCTTAATAATTACAGGACAAACACAATTGGAACCAACACACCAATGGTCCCCAATCTCAGCAGCTCGTTATTAGAAAGAAGCCCAGCGGAGCTCGTTAGAGGATGAGGGGAGCTGTGGTAAATAAGGTTAATTGGCCGATCTGTCAGACCCGGGAAGATGCTCATGCTGACACGAAACAACCGGAACATGATTTCACCCTTTGTGCCCACACCAGCCCTTCTCCTGTTTGTGTTCATTAGCATTGTGAAGAGGTGATGTGGTAGCTGTTGTGGTGGAAATTGTAGCCAAGGTGCGGTGTGCTGAAACCACAGGTGATCATCATGAGATGTGATCATCCAATCAGGTAATGGTCTTTTTAGAATATATAAAGCATACCTTTGTGCCAGTGAACTTGTTAGAGTGCTTTTTACTGCTGTACCAAAAATATAGATATAGATATAGATTTAAAAAAAATAGCATCCTGCAGGTTAACAGTTATATTAAACTTAAGATCTTTGTTTGTACTGAGTATATTAATATACTATGCAAACACTGCACTTGTCATGAAGATCTTATATTATGTTTCTCGTCTTACCTGGTTTAAAGCAATGAATTTGACAGCAGTTCTGAAGGCTAAAGCACTTGAAAGGAGAAGCCCCAGTGTTAATGAGACCGATATGACAATTACTTCCAAGGGTAATTCATTAGTTCTGGCTAGAAGAAAAAAAAAAAGATAGTACTGGGCTGAATGGTTCAATATGCATGACATCAGCATGCTCAGCTTTCTTTCTTCTTCATGCTCCAATTTGCCTTTACATTCACTATTTCACAAGTATGGTATCGGAACAGCTAATGGAGGCCATGGTTTTGCATGTTCTCATCAGCCATCACAAATTTTGGCAGCTCCTGTTAATGACAATAGACAGTTAATTAAAGGTCTTGTCTTGAGGGAAATGTACCCATCATCACGTTTACTGAACCAATCACAACCCTGAAAGAGAAAAGGAATTCTATAAGGATGCTGCAGCTAATGTGTCTTGATTAGGTGAATACTCCTTTACTGCTATTGCTATGGTGGTGAGTGCACAGGGAAAAAGTCTGTTTTTTATAGGTTGAAAAAATAATAATTTAAAAAAATCTCTTTTTCACTCCCTCTCTTGGTTTCCATGCTTATTTGAGGAATAAGAGAAAATTATTGTGGATAAAACTGAACATCTCCCAATAATGTAATAGTAACACACGATTAAGTTAAGGGAATACAGTTTACGGACAAAAGTACTGGGCCAGCTGCACATTACATCTACAGGAGCCATGCAAATCCAGGCCACGAAGCTCATGGTGCATAGTTTTTGTGCTGATGTTAATGCCAGAGGAGGTTTGGAACTCTGTAGTTATTGAGTCAACAGAGTGCTGGTGACTTTTACACACTATGCTCCTCAGCACTTGGCGACCCCACTGTAATTTTGCATAGTCTGCCACTTCTGGCTTCACTTAAACTTACAGATGAATGGAATACTTAGGAGAGAAGAAATCTAACTGACTGGCTTCTGGCATCCTGTTACAACAAGCTCTTTACAATGTCCGTTCCTTCATAAATGTTTGTAAAGGCAGACTGCATGGCTAGGTGCTTTATTTTATATACAGTGGACCTGTGGCATGCCTGAATTACAAGATTAAGAGGAATGGTCTAATATTTTCGTCCTTATAGTGCAGTTACAGGTTCAAGTGAAAGCAGCAACATTAACAAAAAGTGAATATTCAAATAGGAACACCTTAATATTACATCTTGGATTCACACACTTTAAATCTGATGTCATCCATTGCAATATCACACTCTATATATCTTTGAAAGCCAAGATTATGAATATTATATGGACCTGTGAAAGGTTTCATTGAATGAGCACTGTAAGTAACGATGGCCTAGTCAGTGGAATTAAAGTGTATGCATAAACCCCACAAAATTTACATAAAAGTCAAACTATGTGCTCTTTGTCCTGTAAAGAGGCCTAAAATTATGCCAGAGATAAATGATTCAAAAGAACAGTAACGTTGCATTTGCTGAATTTTAAGATCAGCTTGAAACCATGTTCTCGATTCTTGTAGAATAATTAAAGCAGGTAGGAACTGATAGTCATTTTACTTTTATATTGGCATAGTACTAGTAGTAGACCTTTCCCCATTAGCTCATCTGCCTTTGATGTTAATTTATACTGCTGGATCCCCTTGTCTCTGCTGTGCCAAAGTAATGGATATTGAACTAGCGATCAAAGCACCCTCAAGAATTCTTTTTCTCGCCTTATAGCATGTAATCCTTCTGCATTTAAGCAGTCAATGCTGAACAAACCACTAGGTCAAATTATAAACTTTATGCTTTAGTTACAGTTTCCACTAACTTGAAACTTGGGGCAAATATCATTGTAGGATCAAGCAGCTGACTGGTGATGGAACAGACGTCTCTTCACTTAATGTCAAAAAAGATATTGTGAGACTTGGAGAAGGATACATGTTGGAGAAAATCTAAGATGGCATGCCTATATTGAACAGAAAATGTCTCTCCACTTCAGCAGAAACCTTCATCAGATTTTATGAGACACACATCCACAAGCACATACTATACTTTGACTTCTCATATCTTTAAAACACTGACCCATAACGATGCAAGTAATTGATGGAAACCAATTCACAATTCAACATTCAAGTTTTAAGCAGAAAATTTATGTCATCACAGCATGTACGGCAATTCATTAAAAAAAAAAGCATTTGCTTCCTATAGGACTTTAATGTTTTAATACCTCCCATTATGTTGAAAAGAAATAATGAACCAAGCTAAATGTCCCTCATCTAAATCATATTTTAATCAAGTGAGTGCCCTCTATAATAAACGCCTGAGCTGAGAAATGCTAGATGTGTGTGACCTTGGGTGGTGATGTATCTGCCAATGCTTTCATTTATGCACCTATCTTAAGAGCCCACACCAATAAATCATGAAATATACTTTGGAAGCAAAGGACCAACCCATGACCTGACAATGGATAGAATGACTTTACAAGCACAAGGAACAAAAATTACATAAAATAGCCCTTCATAGTGGATTGAGAAGAATGCACTGGTTTGCCTAATATGACTGCACACAGTTAATTTCTTTGTGTTCAAATGGCTAACCTTTTATTCATATGTAAAAACCACAAATGTTTGACATAGACACTATGATGTCACCTGTTGGTTTGTTTGTTTAATTGGTTGATGTGCCATGCCAAACTTGGTTAGCAATCCGCAAATATAGATTGTGTAGGCTGACTGTACAGAGAAACCTACTAATAAGTGCTATGTAATAGACTTGGTGTGGTGTGCACCATACTGCAAGCCATAATATTAGTCACGTAATGCCATTAAAATGCTCCAAAATGCACCAACGTGAGTGGACAGGTCCATTTCAGTGACTCTAAATAGATGAGAGGCTCTTCAACGGGTAGCTACAGCTACCTGTACTCGTTGAAGAAAGCTGATATGAAGCGGCAAGGAATGGTTTTGTCTAACCCAGATGGGGCAAATGAACAAATTTGTACCAGGCTGTAAACACGCCCTTTAATGCTTGAAAGTTGGGCATTTTACTATGGGACTCTATAGGGACTAAAATCATGTTGGGAGGCAGTGTCAAGAGGCCACTGGAGGACGAACAATTACATTATCAGTGCTATGAGCAGGACTGATGCTGTTGTCAAGCTGTGGTTAAGGAAACTGATTAGGGAAAATCTTCAATCCGACTGAAAACGAAAGGAGTATAACACATAAACATGCTTGTATGCTTGTGTCTGATTTGACACAAGCATACAAATAAAAACAAGATATGGCAAGGTTACTTACTGTAGTAAATTGTTGTTGTCTGACTTTTTTTTTTTAATTTTCAAATAAAGAAATGCTCAAAGCTTAAAAATTAAAAGCCACTAGGCTTACAGGGTAAGGAGTTATGTCTGAGAAACTTCATCTGAATTACTGCTAACTGACTGACTGATACAATTCCCAAATCCTACATTTTTTTTCCTCATTGTATTTTCACCATCAAATTTTACTGGTAATAAAATGATACCATAGTGCTAGTATTTTCACAGATTGAATGGCTTCATGCACAAAGACAGTCAATCTTATCTTGGTGATATATGAAAAAAAAAAATATGACACTTGCTAATCCATTACCACGGCGCCTGATTATTCTGGTACAGTTTCCTTTTTAAAAGGTCACAGTCAAAAGGTGTAAAAGGTCCTGGCTCAGTTGAATGACAGGGAGGATTAGATATGTCATATTTTGGTATGTAAGTGATCTCACTCTTGCTTCTTGAAAGCTATGAATATGTGGTATAGGTTGGTAGCAGCCAATTATATAATCATTTCTAAAACCTGAATATAATTTGCCAATAACAAATCAATATCAACATATCAAAAATGAAGCCCAGTAATACAATAACAATAATATAAACTGTCACGTGACTCATAATATTGGTGCATGATTGGGAATGTAATGCAAATTTTATATTTTACAGTATCAGCAGAATGAGTATCAGCTGAAAATAATAAGGTCTTGGGAGTATAGCCTGTGCCCCATTTTTCATATGTTAAGACTGAGATAATCAAACAGTTCCAGTGACAATTAAAACTTGTGCTGGCCTTTTTTGTTCACCCACACTGTCACAGTCTGGCTGAGAATCTGACTGTGTGGAGTGAGGAGGTGGACCCAAGTGCGAAGAGACAAAACTTGACGTAACAAAAGACGAGCCGTTTATTAAGGCTGGCAAAAATAATACAAACAAAGGGCAAGGGCGAAAACTAAACCTAAACTGGGTGAACTAAGGCTAAACATAAAAAACCATGGAATGTGAAAATGAACGTGAATAAGAACATAGAAACCTGACATGAAGACCCGGCATGAATTCAAAACCCTAGAAACATGGCATGACGTGGAAACAAGGCAGGATAACAGACGATCAGACGAGGAATGAATGAAAACACACAGACTAAATGCACACAGGAGGTGATCTGGGGAAGTGGAAACACATGGGGAAACAGCTGATTAGAATGAACATAATGATGCCACAGGGGAAGTGAAACTAAACACAGTGAACATGGAAATAGGCTCTTCCCAATAAAACAGGAAACATAAGACGCAGACATGAAACATGACAGATTAAAACACGCAGACCTAACATGACAAACCGACAAGGGAGACTTAAACATAGGGGGTGATAACACAAGGGGAGTCTAATAAACAAAGAACTATAATGACAACCTAGGCATAATCGAAATGAACTTAGAGAACCTAATAAACATAAACCATAAACATCAAAATATATTAAAACTGAAAACGGTGGGTCAAAAACACCCAGGATCGTGACACACACAATCAATCAATAAGTGCATCTTAAATGAATTAAACCTGAAATCAGAATCGATAACGGCACTAGTATCAATAAAATCTCATTAATATCAGTCCTTCACAATGGCATATTTCTGATGGTTTATTTTCATTCCACAGCTCTACCTTTTGTGCTATCTGATATGCATTTGAAATAAATTACTGTTAGGGCAAAGTGCAGACTTTGAGCATTAAGCAACCTCAAGCACGTGCAGAAATTCAGAGGCATGTGTCAGCCTGCTGGTCTTATTGACAACCTCTTTGGGAGATCACTAAATTCAGGCATTCAGGTCAGAAAAGCATTTCAGCATCACTGAAGACCCCAAGTGACTTATCCATAAATTTTTATTCTTTTATTTTCTACACCAACAAAGAACTGCACTGTGAAGAGAACAATGCAGTATTTTATTTTGAAATGGGGGATACTGGCATTCATAAAATCTACATACCTAATACACGACACTACACATATTGCACAACCAATCAAATTGTTGTTATTCTCTATGTAAACGGATGTAGTGGTCAGTTGACACTGCACACTGCACAGCATATTGTTATACTGATACTTTCATTTTTACAACAACATTGTATTCCATGATAACTGCTTGTTTTTCATTGATCAGAATGGACTAATGATTGGCTGTCATTAACCCAAATGACAGTCAGTCATTTGGGCAGCTAGATGAAAAGCTACAGAGCTGAACTTTTTTTTTTTTTTCCACCTATAAGAGCACTTGAAAATAATGATGAAATATTAATGGCGATAAGAATGGAATATCACAGGATCAGTTCCATTCCAGGATTTTCTGTAGTGTATTTCAAATCCAGTGGTTTAAACTGACCTCACACAAATATGTCTCTCCAATAATGTGTCTCCTCAGGTTGCTGTTACCATTAGCTATGTTAATGCATGTAAACATCTCAAAAGTACAACACGTAAGGTTTAACAATGGGAATTTAGAAACAAGAAAATAATACTTACTTTTTTTTTCCAACTGAGAAAGGTAGGCTAGATTATTCACCATCGTATATGACTGAAATTAGGAATGATTCTGTCTTCACCTTGTAGTACAACCTGTTGGGAAGAAACCTCTGGTGACTGTTTACTCTGTCATCTCATCAACTAAATGTGCAGAGCTGCACCTACGCACATGCACCTATACCATCTTTGCCACACAATTTGCATTACAGTGGGAGGATAGCGCGACATTAATCTGGTAAAACATTAAATTTACATCAGGGTGGGTTCACTTCATCACTGCTGGTATGTTACCCATGGTGTGTTTACTTACTGTTAAACTGAGGGTCCTCAACACCTCTTGTGGTCCTCTCAAAAGCATGTGTGTAAAGTATAGTGACAATGTGCTCATGTTGCCTATGCCACATGTTAGCCATGCAGTATGGTTAAAGTTACTACTCTGATGAAAGTTGTCATTTTAAAAAATCATGTAAAAAGGTAAAAAATGTGAGTTTAATTGTCGATATAGATAATAAGATAATTGCGATCACGTGATCACGTGAGTGTTGGTTTGACCTTTCTGTGAAGGAAACAGAAGACAAATGCTACCAAGTAAAAAATTACTCCGGCTTCATTCTTTCTGTGCATGCCCTGGATCTTGGTATCACTCCAAAACTACAGCTTCCAAACTGATACCCTGTAGAGATTTAGATTTTTATCTAAAATTTTAAAAAAAATGTATCAGCTAAAGGATAACACAACTTCTACACTGAAAACACACAAATCCACACTTTTGTAACACATTTCAAAGAGGCAAGTTTACCTGGTGTAAACAAAGGTCATCAGCAACTTTACCAAAGTCAAAATTTTGTCTGGATATCCGTCACCTGCATTGCTGAGATGATATAAGATTTAGTTTCTGTGTGTTTAAACATACACTTACCTCAGTTGCTCCACCCACAGAGGAATACTATGAAGATCCTCTGGGTACTCCAGCTATCTCCCACAGACCAAAGACATGTATGTTTGGTTAACTATTAACTGTCCATGAATGCTTAAAGTTATTTAGAATAAAGCACTCTGTGAATGTATTACTGAATGTTGATTGCTGTCTCAAGCTCTCTGAGTGGTCAGTGAGACTAGAAAAGCACTATGTAAATACCAGTCCATTTATTCCAAATTGGCCATGTTGTGAACTACAAGTTCACACTTTGGCTTTGGCTAGTGCCTCCTGTCAGTGCAGCAAATTCTAAAATAGTATCCCTGTGACAGTACCAAGGCAGACCCCACGAGTCGCTCATGTTTTCCCACATACTTTTATCAGCACACGATAACACACGGTTGCTGTACACAAACCCCGCGGCTGCAGCTCACCCGCTGCCAGCCGCCCACAGCATCAACAACCACATCAACACAATAATCAGGACCCTTTAAGGCTGGCGAGGCGTGATTGCCGATGCTGCGCAGGTGAAGCCATCTCCACCGCACGGCACCGCGGCCACGCCCCGCCACAATCCCCTATTATCCTACCTCAGGAAATGCTGAAACTACTCAAGTGTAGGAACACTCAAGTGTTTCTTTGCAGACACCTATTGGCATCTGATTTGAATGTTGGTGCCAGATGCATTGAATATGTGTCTAACAATGGACCAGAAAAGCTAAACCCAACATCATCCTGAAGGCAATATATATTTTCATTTGCTTGGCACACGACTCAGACAGTTTTACAATCTAATGATGAAATCATGGCTGTTGCTTACTGTAACAATTTGACCTTTGGCTGGAAATCAGGTGGAAATGCATCTGATAGGTGAGAGTTTTTTAGAGTTTTGAAGGCTCAAGTAGAGAAAGGACAAGTTAAATGACTATTTAATGTCATTCACTCTTAAATGACTTTTTAAAGTCATTCACTGTTAAATGACCATTTAAAGTCATTCAGTGTTAAGTGGCTGTTTAAATTCATTCATTATAGGTTATACCATACAGGCTACACTTACAAGTTGTTACTGCCCACTCATGCTACTATCCTCAGCTTTGTGGAGTATTCTACAAAAATGACCACGTATAAATCTTGAATGTTTCAGTCAAAAGTAAATAGGCTGAATTTTAAGTATTAAGATAAATTTTTCTTTAATTACAAATTTTCTTTGAAAACCATTTTGAATGCAGAAGATCAGGTAAGAGAAAGGAGACACATCATTCAATAAGGACTGCTAATGACTGATGTGATAACTGACATCTGATGGTCGGAATTAAGTGTTTTGCGTTCTACAGCTTTTGTCATCTACTGGTGGTTTCTAATCCAAAATCAGATCTGGCGTAATGGACATTCCTTGCACAACGATCAACCAGCCTACACATGGGAGAGTTAATTTCTCACTCACAGGGATTTGATTGTGATGTATCTTTGTCTGATAATGAACCACCAATTTTCTTCTGTTGTGGTTTTCAAGTTGTGAGTTTACCCAAACAAGCAAGAAATGAACTGCACATTTCAGTGCTTTCAGAAAGATTAACAGCACACCGGTAGTACTGTGAATTCCTTTAGTTGCAAACTTTACATTTTGAGAAAGGAACCAATTCAATTCAATTTTATTTATATAGCGCCAAATCACAACAATAGTCGCCTCAAGGCGCTTAATATTTGTACAGTAGATCGTACAATAATAGATACAGAGAAAACCCAACAATCATATGACCCCCTAATGAGCAAGCACATTGGCGACAGTGGGAAGGAAAAACTCCCTTTTAACAAGAAGAACCTTAACAAGAAGGAAAACAGGATAAAGACATGCTGTGGAGGAGAGACAGAGGTTAATAACAGATATGATTCAATGCAGAGAGGTCTATGAACACATAGTGAGTGAGAAAGGTGACTGAAAAGAAAAACTCAATGCATCATGGGAATCCCCCAGCAGCCTACGTCTATTGCAGCATAACTAAGGGAAGATTCGGGGTCACCTGGTCCAGCCCTAAATATATGCTTTAGCAAAAAGGAAAGATTTAAGCCTAATCTTAAAAGTAGAGATAGTGTCTGTCTCCCGAATCCAAACTGGAAGCTGGTTCCATA
>VVHJ01043289.1:29652-42509 GCA_015107715.1 Tylochromis polylepis | reverse complement strand
ATTCAGTTTAGATTTAAACTCCTTATTATATTATATTTAGATTTAAACTTCATATGTTTTTCACCTCTTTGTTTTTATTTGAACTCCTTCTTTGGTGTCTTTTTTTTTTTTTTTTTTTTTTTTTTTACTTTTTTTTTTTTTTTTTTTTTTTTTTTTTAAACCTCTGGCAGTTCGCCACTTACCTTTGCACCATTTCAAGCTATTCACTGGACTTGAATGACTTGAACCGCAATAAATAACTGGAAAAATTGGGGTGTTCTAAAACTTTTGACCAGTAGTGTAATATAATATATACAAACTTTATTTCATCTCAAATTTTAATTATATGAATATACTCAGCTTGAACATGCTATACAGACCACAAGCAGAGAAGAACAAAGGGAATTCTCAAACTCCCGTTGTTCTTAGCTCCATTTGCTGATGTCTGTAGATTTTTGGCTCTGCCTGGACACCTTAATAAGAAAAGGAGCACAGTTAGCAGTTACAGTGGGATTCAGCAGATAGAGGAACTGAAAGGTCAGGTGTAGTGGTGAAGAGTGAGGTAAAGAATCACTTAAAAATTCGTCACTTCACCTGACCTGCTGCTGCTGCTCTCTGTGGATTTAACTGAAACCAACAGGATATGAGTCCTTATTTTCATGTAACCTTTGATTAACAAAAAGTACACTTGCAGAACTTTTCCAGGACGTTTCACAAAAACATATATTCAGCAACACAACACCTATGGATCCAATAATTTGTTCAAAAACTAAAATTAATGAGGACCTCATACGTAAGCTTTAAAATTCCATTCTTAAATATAACCTGTCTTATTCCTCTCCTGTTTTCTGTCTGTCTTACATCTTTCTCTGTCTCTAAGCAAAATTATCTTATCTCTCATTCTTTTCTTTTGTAGTACTTCAGTAGCTAGCTGAAGTACTGTGACCAGAATATAAAAAAGCACCGTTATGGCCTATTTTAACTGAGAGTAGCACTGTAAGCAATGCTTAAATTATATGGTTTTGCCTCTTTCATCTTGTCATTTGTGATAAGCCCTTATGATGGATACACCAATAGGACTGTGTTTTACCTGTTACTGTTCCTATGTTTACTTTTAGATCAGTTTGATGTTTAAAGGGGTGCAGTGATGGGAAATAACTTACGATGTGAGTCAGTGTTAAACCTAAAGTAAGGAACCTGTTTGGAAAATGTATAAAGTAGGAAGGAGAAATATTTGTGTTAAAATGTGGAGAGTAAAAGTAAAAAGCTGTCAGAAAAACAAATACTGAAACAAAGTACAGATACATGAAAACTTCACTTAAGTTCTGGTACTTCTGCAGTACACAGTATAAGGTTAGAATTAGGAACAGGAGAATCACCTGCTGAGGGTCGTTCGCTGTGTAAGGCAGCAGCGTGGAAACGTGGAACATCAGCTTGAATTCTCTGAACGTTGTAAAAACTGACTGCCTTCCTGTTGAGTCATCTGACAGGAAACAAAAACAAGCAAACAGAAAGTAGCAACAATTACCAAACAGTTTACCTTTAACACCATTGCGAGTACTCTATTGGAGAACCAGGACCAACAAGGACCCAGTTCTGGTTCAGAAAAAAGAAATGGTTCTGGTACCGGTGGTATCTTTCAGTGGACCTCTGTGGCCCAGAAGGTCCAGGAACTGATCTAGAGCGGGACTGCCAGACTCACTGTTGTACATGTCCTCCTTGGTGGACTGATCAGCCCGACAGAATAACACGCCCACTTTGTGCTGGAAGCTCAGCTGCAGTAAAAAAACGAAAAGCAGGCAGGGTCAGTGTGGACCAGCATAACTCTGAAGGTCAATTCAGAAGGTTTGGAACTGATGTGTGAATTATGCTTCAGCGGGAAATCTATGTTGTGATGATGTTTGCACCGTAACCAGAAACTCCTTTTAACTCTACTCTGTAACCTTCTGCATACCCTGACATGAAGCTCCTGAGAAACTTGAATGCGTGGAAGGTTGCAGTGAAGGTTTCAAGAGGGGTTTCTGGTTAGATTTCCCACAGAAGTCAAAATCATGCCTTTGTATAATGGTTTGTTGAAACAGGAGTACTTCAGAAGTTCAAGAAAATGCTGGTGTCACTGTTTGTACTAGATTCACTGGTTTTATTGTTTATATTGACTTGATGATGGTGTGTCAGGAAACCTTTGGTCATTTGGTCATCTGACCCTCACACAACATTGGAAGGTCAACTGACTTCTCCCTCATGCAGTGGACGTTTTATGACACCTGGACAAAAAGATGAGCCTATCACAGTGTTTTACCTCCTCGCTTACCTGTGCCACCTGAAGGCTGGAGCACCCTCTTGCTGCTCATGTGGATATTTCATATGAACATGATAGTAACCCTATCATCTTCCTGCTGTGTTCTCTGGCTGATGTCAGTCTGTGTCATCTCCTGGGATTTCAGTCTGAAAACACACTGAATGAAGCTGACTGAAGCTTAAAGACGCTTCTCTTCTCTTCTTCTTCTCCTCAGGCTTCCAGTAGCCACTTAAAAAAAAAAACCCTGCTTTGTATCACTTTGCTAAACTTCTGACAGAACAACAAGAAGGTTTTCTTTATTTTGTACTGACCTCTGGGAGGGTGACCAAAAAGAAAGGAAAACAGTGAAGCAGCAGAGTCTAACTAACGATGGAGGAAAAAAGACTGTAGCTCATTAATGGATAGAAGTGGAAAAAAAAAGGGACATCTTACTGGTTCCAGTTAATACCATCAAGTCTGAGTTTGTCTCTAAACTGGACAGAATTACAGAAGCTTTATTAGGATCTCTAAAGCTCTAGAAGTTCAAGCTCCTCAAGTTCAAGTAGAAAAACAGCGTTGATCAGATGTCAAATTGTGGCTGTAGTATGAAAAGCTGAATTTTTATGTAACTGTTTCATTATGTGAAACTGTCACAGCTTCAAAAAGGCTATGAAATGTGATTCTAGTTTAACACAAAGCCTGAGTTCACCAACACAAATGAGCTTTTAATAAAAGTTTAAACAAGCGCTCTCTTTAACACAGACCATTCTGTCAGAAACATGGGAAGACCAAACCGTGGCAGTGGCAGGTATTGTCTGCACTCAGTTTCATAACCACTATAGCTTTGAGCTGGTCAGCAGGTGGGTGGTATACTAGGATTGGCTCACCTCCTGCTGGTCCAGCTGCAGCAGCAGTTCAGGGACTCTGGGTGAACTGGCAGCCAGTCTTAGACTCTGGATGTTAAGTTGAGGAACCACAAACTCCAGAACATCCCTCAGAGGAAGACCTCGACTGGTGCCGTGTTTGGATGAAGATGGGATAGAGTCCTCCATGACAGATCCTCTCAGGGTAGACAGCTGAAAGAGGAGCCAGAGACATGATTGGATCAGACTAAAAGGACAGGCCGTCCAAGTCCAACAGGGAGTAACAGCATCACCAACAGTCACTTTATAAATTAGTAATCGAAAAGGATCTCAAACCAGACTGTGATCAATTGCAGGTCATCAGTCACCTAACCAGTCATGTGACCAGTCACATGACTAGTTACCTGACTGGTCCTGAGGATCATCCTGTAGTTGTACTGTGTCTCGTCCTTCCTCTCCTCCAGTTTCTCTCGCCGGAGGCTCAGAGAAACCGGACCAAAGTTCTTATCAATGCCAAAATAATTTTGGTGATCTGATGGAAAAAAAAACAGAAGTCAAAGGTCACTCACATCACAGGGTTGACGTCAGTAAAAAATAGAAACCTCACAGTGAGACGAGTGAGTGACAGTGAGTGCATTAACAGTGCTTAAATCAATACTTTTTAGGAAACATTTTCCATTAAATCTTCAGATCTTCATAGTCACTTCATTTCATTTTATTTACAGTCAGAAATATAATTACATTTCGGGGTCCACAGTGCGTTCAATATGACTAAAATGATTTGGGGTTTGTTTTTACCACACATTTGCATTTCTGATCGTATCTCCCATCCTTATGGCAGAAAGTTTCTGTTGGAAGTTATTGAACTGTTTATCTTTGGATACTGAGGTCTTTTAAAAACTGTTCCTGTTATTAATATCTTTTTGTTGGAATTGACATATGTTATACTAAACTAGACAATAAAAACTATTAATGGCACTTTTGGAAAGCATCCTTGCTTTACTTTTAGGAAGAGCATCCAGTTTCTGCATCAGGATGAAGCCTGGACCTTACCTTGGTTGTAGAAGTATTTCAGGTAGTATCTGGCTCCCAGGTCAATGTGTTCGATGCCATGATTATTTGTCAGGTCTTGGTTGAACACCCGAGTTCCTCTGCTGAACTCCAACACTGAGATGCTTGCGTTGGTGCGGCGGCTGCTGAGTGGCGGATCGCTGAAGGATGTGTCCGCTGCAGCACTGCAGGTGGAGGTGTTGGCCCAAGTCAGGCCCAGCCTCCTCTCTGTCTCCCCTCCAATCTCATTATGAAAGAACGGACAGCTGCAAACCAGAAGGTTGTTTTTTTTATCTTCATCAGGGCTTAAAGCATCAAACACATCACATCCAACCTCACAGTCATTTGCATTTGTGAAGTGTGATAGTGCCGAGGCGGTGGAGGAGACGGTCCTTCTGTGCTGGAGGTCTGGTTGGGGGACAAAGCCACTGCTGAAGTTGAAGAGGACACTCTGACTATCATAATGAGAAAAACATTTGTAAGAGATCACACTGGGTCTGACATCCCTGTTTTTCCTCTGATTCCTTAGTCTGTTGAGGATTGACGTCTCCGGCTTCACTTTCTGAACATGTGATACATAAACCGAAGCATTCACATAGTCAGGTACATAGACGACATCCCCATGAGCAATCCGAGCGGCAGTCTGCAGACTGGGCGACAGTGCAGCATGGAGCTGTGGAGGTTCTGGGAATGGAGGCGGTGCGCTGGGCACCTGCTGCTCCAGCCTCCAGGAAGGAGTCTCAGTGGATCGTGACAAACTTTGGCGGTCCAGTGTCGAAGTGCTGCAGCACTTTCGCCTCAGACTCGCTCCTGTGTTTGGGTTTATGGCAGCAGGGTCCATGTCTTCAGCTCCGACATCGCTGATCGTCACCTCACTGTTGCTTCTCTTCATCCTTACCAAACTCCTGCTGGTGGAAGGGCTCGGGGGGTCACAAACTGGGAATGTGGTCTCTGACCTAGGCTGGGGGTCCAGACTCTTGTTGGAATGGGGAGGTTGACTCAGAAAGCTTGAGTTCAGACCCTCCTGAACATCCCTCCTCTGAGACAAGTCGGACATTCGGGCCCTGACCCCCATCTTTGGTACAACAGGAACTCCTTGAGTGACTGGAGGTCCCATAATCCTGATCCTTGGAAAGTCTTGGAAAGAAAATGCTGTTAGTCTAGTCCAGCAGGACCCCGGACCACTGCCAGGACTCAAACCTGAAGCTCATGACTCCTCTGAGATCTAATAGGTTCACAGTCTAATTAGGATCAGAGACAGGAAGTACATCCAGGACTCGCCATCCACAGCGATCTGAAAGAAGAAAAAGTTGTCATGTACTTCTATTGAGGTGAATCACCTGTTTACCTGTGCTACAAGTACAGGTGTGAACATGTGCTAGTCAATCACAGCTGCTCATCTGCCTGCAGGTATGATGCATCTGTTCAGCTGAAAAACATGAAGCGTCATGCCTGAGAATTTAAAACACAAACCTGCTAGATCAGCTCTGGCGCAAGGAAGAGCCACAGGACTCACCTGTGCTGAGACCTGATTCTAGATGTTTTTAAATGTAAACATACAGTTATTAAGTTATTAATGCGAGAGGAAGCAACAAAACACACCTGAAGGTTTGAAGTCCACCATGTTACCATGAGAAGGCAGAGTGTGTGTGTGTGTGTGTGTGTGTGTGTGTGTGTGTGTGTGTGTGTGTGTGTGTGTGTGTGTGTGTGTGTGTGTGTGTGCCCTCCTCACATGACTCCCCTCCCCCTGGACCAAACTCTATTCATGATTTCACAGTTTTTGGCCCTCTGAGCTCAGCATGAACGCTTTCCTCCAAACTGTCCAATCAGCTTAAAGGAAACCACGAGGATGAATCATCAGGCGAGTCTGCAGGACGCTGCTCGCCGGGCAAGTAGCAAGTGCTTTTCTTTGCCTCTGAATGACGATTCAAGAGAAACTACTCAGAAAAAGCGAGACGCAGTCGTCCGAGATGTGAAGAGCTCACCAACAGGAAACGCTCGTATCTGAGTGGCTCAAAGCTGCCGCAGTCCTTCAGTTCCAGCTCAAATTGTTTATTAAATGTGTAATTACAGTTCATCTACAACTGCTCCTCACTCCTGCCTGTGCTCAGAAAATTCAGTCTTCCATTAAACGCCATCGATGTGCGGGCATCCACCCATTAAACTTTACTGCCAACACTAATTAAATAAACTAAACAAACAAAAGCCTCTGAAAGGGCCGCTGACCTCAGCCTGGACACCACTGCATTAACGTCTCTAAAGGCCAAAAGGAGAAAAAGCATGTCCTCAAAAACATGATTCTAATGTGAACCCCCAACCTGGGCTGCAATGTCCCCATAACAAAGATCGTCCCCAAGGAGCAGAAACATCCTCACTGCTGAGTCTCTGCTCTCCATTTCAATGGGGACAAACGGCAAAGTCCCCATAATGCAGTTGTGTGAACAAGTGTGTGTTCCCACAACATGACCAGAACAGGTGGGGCGAGTCCCGGTAAGTCAGCAGGAAAACAAAGGATTGTGGGAAGTGAAGCTGCTAACAGATGAAGGAGAGCCCTGCAGGCGATAGACTGGCCGGTCGGGACAGACAGGTCCTCACAATGCGAGCGTCCGTGTCAGCTGAGTCCAGGACCTCCGCTGGGACGAGACCTGCTGAGGTCATCCAGGTTCAAAGACCAGCTGAGATCTGCAAACTAAGACTGGTTTTACGGGCTTTAACACACTGCAGCGCAGTAAAGTCACAGATAAATCCTGTGAATCAGGATGGTTCGGTGCGCAAAAACGCTTTTAGACAGCAAGGGCCGTATTTACAGAGGAGCAGGAACCCAAGACGGTTCCATACAGTGAGAACAAAGTGAGGACATCTGCAGAAACAGAGAGCCTGTTTAGCACGGTGTTTGGCATCTGAGAACAAAATGAGGACACTTCTAGAAAACACACGTTGTTCCAGTCAAAGGTCTTTATGAGGACTTTATCCTGGGCCTCGGGTCTTTATGAGAACCATCAGAGGGTCCTTATCTTTCCACACAGACCGGTTCAGGTGTGCGTTTTGCGCCGATAACCGCAACAATCAGAAAATAAAAATCTTGAATTAAAAAAAAAACTCACATTGAAAATTAAATGAAAACAGAATACAGAAAACGTCCGGTAGAATAAGCTCTATTTATCAGTTAAAAATAATTTAAACAATAAAACCACTAGACTCCAGTAGAAACACAATAGATTCCGTGTGTGTGTGTGTGTGTGTGTGTGTGTGTGTGTGTGTGTGTGTGTGTGTGTGTGAGAGAGAGAGAGAGTCGCGCGCACCTTGTCGCCGAGCTCGCGCCGGTGCCGCGCGCCGGTGCCGCTCCGCCGCAGTTTGATGGACGGGGAGCGCAGCAGGCTCCTGATGCGGCTGCGGATCGTTCCGTCCGCGGCCATCGCGCCGTTAGCCGCCGGCTAGCTGCGGCTCTCAGCGGCTGCTCTGCGCCGCCATGCCGTCAGAACCGGGCCGGGCCGTTCCGTGAGCTCGGTCCTGGTTCGGTTCTGCGCTGGTCCGGGCCGCCGCTCCGCATCGTATTCCTCCGCTGCAGCGAGAAAACGGGACGACCGGGACCGGACTGAGCCGAGCGGCGATCCGTTAGCATCAACGCTGCACGCGACACCCTTACTTCCGGTCGTGCTTTTCAGAATAAAACTCGTTCTTTCAACTCATTTAGACACTACAGTCCAATCACAGCTGGTTATCATCAGCTTATTTAGCTCGAACATTAGTTCAAGTTTCACACAGTAATGACTTAAAATCAGGATTTACTGATCTCCAACTTCTATTGCTGTGAAACACGATTTTTATCTTTGTTTTGGAAGTTATCATTTTTTTTTCTATAGATGCGATGCTTCTACTTTGACAGTAGTTTTCCGGTGTCGTGTGTCAGACGTCGGATGACGCGTCTTCACGCTTAGCGCAGAGCATAAGCGCCTCTTAGCGGCACCGGACACTAACTGCAGCTTTTTTCCTATATTAGCCATAAATTACCTGTAATGACGTCATAAAATTCGATGGCGAGCCAAAATAAATCAAACACTTAGTTTTCTGCTCAGTAAAATTAGGAAGATGCTTTAAATACAGTTTAATTTCCAACATCTTTTCATCTCATTTCCAGTTTAATATTGATTCTGATTCATTTAATCAGAAACTCAAACCAATTCTCATCTGTTTAGACACTTTTTTGCTGAATATTTATTTTTATTCTTCCTCGTTTTCTGGATGATGCGTTCAGGAATCAGAAAACTCAGCTTCAGGCTGTTTCACACTGAACTTGTCTTTCTCAGCTTTAACCAGAAAGTTTCAGGTGAGAAACACCTCAAACACACCTGGGAACTTCCTGTTGAATAAAAGCAGGATGCAGCAGGTCAGATTCAAATATTCAACCTTTATTGGTACCTGTCTTTCTTTCAGCTGTTAGGACAGCTGATGTAAACATGTAGAAAAATAGTCCTTAAAAAAAAGAAAAGGTGAGTCCCCTATGATGACGCTGCATTTCTCCTGCTAAACATGAAGAAACTGAAACATTCCACCGTGATGAGACGCAGACAGCTTTCAGAAAGTTCCTTTAAATTAAAAATAAAAGCAGGAAACAACAGCTGGACTTTCAGAATTAAGTTGGAACGTTTAGAGGCGAGTAGCCCGAACTCTCTCTCTTCGTGATGTGGACGCCACTCTCAGATGTGAACTTGCTACCTGTGAATATGTCTCTGGGCTCACCTGGCAACAATCACCGATACAAACAGGAAGACATTTAAACGCAACATCAGAACATTCTGTGAGGGCGGGGCCATCAAGTTTCTCTGAACACAGCCACTGAAAACAGGAAGCTAGAGAAACTCTTTCAAAGTAAGACGCGATAGGTTCAGACATTTTTAAAAATCCAAGTTTCCACTATCTTGGCTGCGAGGGAGAGGGGCGTGTCTGACTGTGAAACTGCTCACTCACTGGATAACAGTGTGACTGACGAGTCGTGAGCCAATGAGAAAGCAACAAAACACCACAGCTGATCCTCCATTTTGAAACACATGACTGAGAGAACGACTGAACTCAGCAGGAAGTGTGTATAGAGGTCAGAGCAGGGTCGTGCCGCAGACTTCTATAGGACAGAACTGCAGTGTCGCCCCCTGGTGGCCGTCAGGTAGAACGCAGGTTTAAGGCACTTCCATGTTTTTCAGAAGCAGCGTCTGCGTTTTACCCGGTCAGCGCGTTGGAAAAACTTTCCTGTTCCAAACCAATCAATACCTGGATATTGATCCTTAATAATCCAGTGATCAATAACTGAACGTTACTATGGAAACGCCACAAATCAGTCTATGCTTTTCTTTTTTTCCTCCAAATGCATTGACTCACATCAGGACCCAACCAGGAAGGTGCAGCTGCTGTGACATCATCAGTACTGCGGTGTGATGTCAGCTGGGGGCGTGTCCTCTCAGTCCCAGAGGAACCAGCCTTGGCATCGGTCTCCAGGCCACACCCTCATGCCCCCGTCCCTCTTCTCCCCCCGCCACCGTGCAGTCTCCTTCGCTGCTGCCTGGGCTTGCCACTTTAGTCCCGCCCACCTTCATCTGCAGCAGAGGGGGCGGGGCCAGCACACCTCCTTTAGAACTGTTCAGTTCTAAAGGGCTGCCTGGAGTGGTTAACATCGTTTCTGTGTGGAGGTTAGGCCCCGCCCTGTCCGTGTCAGAGTCTGAGTCGAGCTGCAGCATCCAGGGGCTGTGGGCGTGTCCCTCCTCCTCAGCTCCACCCACCACTGCAGTGTCCTGCTGTTTTTCCACCTGCTGGTTAAGGAAGACGAACTCATCGAGGAGCGACGTCAGGCTCTTGTGCTCAGCATCGCCCCTGCTCTCAGGCTCCACCTCTCTCTCCTCTGATTGGTGGTCAGAGCCGTGATACGATGAGGATGCAGGTCTGACCTCACCGAGGGGTGGATTCTGGTCCTGGTCTGTGATTCGCTCTGAGGACTGAGGGGATCCAGCGCAGACTTCTAGAGGAGGAGCGGGAGGAGCAGGGAACAGCTGATGGATTGGAGGTGTAGCCTGCTGTTGTGGCGTCTGAACAAGCTGCAGCACGCCGCTGAGGCCGGAGCCTGGAAGACAAAACAGACGATCAGCTGATCAGCCTCACAAACAAACAACCAATCATATGATGTCGCCATAAAAACGTTTTTGTATTTCTAGATGGGTTTTTTGTTTTGTTTTAATTTGGCCATCTGACAGAAGAGCCCGACCAGGAAGGAGGAGGAGCTTACCAATGCTGTGTGAACGTGGGTGGAGCTGAGAGAGAAAAAAAAAAAAGAAGCTCTGAGCTAGGCGCAGAGCGAAAGCGCAGCGGTTCATGGTAAGCCGTCCTGCTTCCTGTTACGAGATATTCAGGGCGAAGCGTCGCAGTTTGTATGAACGTGGCGTCACAGCAGGATCAGCGCTGTCGGACAGGTCGCCCTGCTGGCGAGTGATTTGAGGTGAATGTTTCCACACGTGTTTAAAACCTGCGTGACTGAACTTTGCTTCATGGCGTTTTTCACGGATACGAACAGGCGGTGCCAGCGTGACCCCTCAGTAGATGCACCTGCTGTACAAATGTTCAAATCTGAGGTGATTTTCTGAAAATCTGATGTCTGTCTGAGAATCTTACATCCGCTCGAGGACGAATAAAACCGAGCCGGCGAGTGTTGTTACCTGTCAGGTTGGTGACGGTGAGGGGCCTGGCCGGTGGGCAGAGCACCGGGGTGAGATGGATCTGCTGATTGGTCAGAGTGGGAATGTTCAGGGTGACCGAGGCCATGCCTACAGACAAAACAGAAAAATCTTAGTTTCAAAATAAAAGCACAGCCAAGCAGAGAGTGTTCAGGCTGCCACGTGTCGGTACCTGGAGACGGCGCCGGCTGCAGCGCCATCGATCCCGCTCTCACGGTATTCAGGGTCAGGACTGGTTGCCTGGGTAACGCCGCCCCGACCAGAGAGAGAACGTCAGCGGGAACGAGAGTCTGAAAGGACGAAGGGTCACCTGGAGGATTACCTGGGCGAACAGGTGAAGGAAAAAAGGAAGTTTAATCTGACAACTTTAAAAACAAACCAACCAATTTGTTTTAATCGAGTCTTTGCTTCGATGCTTCGTTTACTGCACGTCTCTGTAGCGCTGACGTGTTCGATGATGTCAACGCGAGCGTTTCTGATCTAGAGAAAGTCTACTACTTATATATTTTACTACTGCACATAATTTCATTGTATGTGTACAATGACAATAAAAGGCTATTCTATTCCCCCACATTTGTGACTACAAACAGACTTGCAGTAGAGACATATGTACACACAGCCTATGAACAAGACAACAACAACAGCAGTGATGATGATGCTGGCACAGTTTAACCTGGAGGCGGAGTCTATTTACACACCGCTAAGAGGCGGAGCCATTACGGTGAGCTCCGGTAGAGTGAAAGAACACGGCAGCTGTTGCTGTGACCACCATTTAGACCTGTACTGTGACAAACGACACTCTGTAGCTGCTCTGCCCACCACCACTGGTTTCACACAGAGACACACCTGCAGTGAGCTACAAAGTCAGGCTACGTTAAATTCTGCAGATCAACTGTTAACTTAGTGCGATACATGTCATACAGCTCGCTCAAGTTAGAGTTTCCATTTAACCTATCCCCACTAACCGCATGTCTTTGGACTGTGGGAGGAAGCCGGAGAGAACCCACAGACTCCACACAGAGACCCCGGCCTGATGGTGGAATTGAACTCAGGACCTTCTTGCTGTGAGGCAACAGTGCTAACCACTGTGCCACCATGCTGCCCTGTTTAATGGTCTTAAAGTAGAAATAACATAAAAATACTGCGTTAATTAAATTAGGTTCTTATTTAAAAATATAAAGATAGAAACTTTTTCCACAAACCAGTAACAATGACTGGAGGGACTTCAGGGTGGACACTGAATTATTGTTCATATTTAACATCTGCAGCACAGAAACCTGCCTCCTGTTACCGTCACAAAGACGTCCAAGAAGAGTCGAGGTACGCTTTTTATGCCCGAGTTTAGATCTTATTTTATTTGACCTTTGACTGTACCTGACATTACTTATTTTTGCATTTAAGAAAACGTGTTCTTTATAAACTAATCTACCACATAAACACAATCCCATGTTTGCAAACTTTAAAATGGAAACAAAGAGCAGTTCATTCATGCTCATCAACAAGGAAAGTATTTCTTACTCGATTACTCGGTGGAACAATCCACCGATTACTCGATTACTAAAGTAATCGATGCTGCAGCCCTAATTTGTAATGAATTACAAGCTTGTCAGTTCATTAAGCGCTCACAGGTGTTGGTCTCACCTTCTGCTGCCTTTGTGAGCACAGATGGAGGCGGAGCCTTACTGCGGGACAGGATGTTCGGAATAGTCCTTGGACGCTTCGTGTCTACAGGTGCATTGTGGGCCGGTGACACCTGGACAGGTGTTTGGACAGGTGCAGGAGTGGGTGGGGCAGAAACAGAAGTAGAAGGGGCATCTGTGGACTTCTGTTGGGCTGCTGTTGTCGCAATAATGTTGTTAACCTCATCAACTGTTCGACACGCGTCACTGCTTGCAGGTGGAGGAGCAGAGGTCCCGGCCCCTGCTGGGAGCTGATTGGCCGATTGCTGCCTCTCTTGCTCCTCCAGCTTGG
>VVHJ01043289.1:10536-26068 GCA_015107715.1 Tylochromis polylepis | reverse complement strand
TCCAACGCTGTGTGGAGGAGGCGCTGCACACACACACACACACACACACACACACACACACACACACACACACACACCTGTGAGCAGGAAGTGTGTGGGATCGTCTTCACGTGTGCATTTCTTCTTCGCCTTCTTACCGTGTTGTTGGCGAGCGGCGGCCTCTCGTCGTCGCTCTCTGACTCTCTGAAGTCTGACGAGTTTTCCGTCTCGCTGCTTGATGTCACCTCTACCAATTGCGTCTCCGTGGTAATGCGTGGCTTCTCGTCCACGCAGATGACGTCCAGGTCCACTGGGTCTTGAGCAGGCTCAGGTTCAGGACCCGGTGGTGGCGCGGGCGTGACCTCCGACCCTACTGAAAGCGGGGGTGTGGGATTGTCCTCTGAAGGTGTCTGGATGGTGGGGGAGATTTGGGGTGGCGTAGATTTGAAAATCAGCGCCCCTGCTCCCGTGGCGACCACAGACGCCGCCACGGCTTCGACACCCTCCTCGGCGCCATGAGCCGCGGGAGCTTTGAGCGAGAGGAGCTTCACTGGTGTCACGGGAGGGTTGGAGGGGCATGTCTGGAGCAGGGTGAAGGAACGTGGCACCGTCAGCACCTTGGCGGGGGTCTTGGGTGGGGCTTTGGCACAGGTGACAATGATGGGGTCCCGGCTGGAGTCGGCAGGGAGGATCTTAAAAGTACAGGTGCCCTTCTGAGACAGGAACCCAGAGCCTGGGGTGAGGGAAGAGGGGGAGGCCAGAGGCGGAGCCTGGTGTCTGACTGTGTGGGCCGCAGAGGAGAGGAGCAAGGAGGAGGAAGAACCTGCAGGGACAGAATCACAATCGACATTTTATTTTAACCTCAGCTGTGCCCCGCCCCTCCCTAAGGTCTGCAGACTTACCTATCTGTGCAGGCGGAGTGGGGGTGACCGCCCTCAGCTGGCTGACGGGGACCAGCTGGACCAGTCTCCCATCGGGTCGGCGGTAAAACTGGACGCCAGAAGCCGTCTGGACCGGCTTCAGGACCATCCTCTGAGAACCGGGGGCGGGTCCCGGAGGGCGAGGAGCCACGACGGGAAGCGTCCCAGGAGGAGGCGGGACTTTAATCAGCACTACCTGAGGGCCTTTATGGGGCGCTGCGCCCGGAGACTGATTAACAGGTGGAGCTGGCGAGCTGCCGGACAAAGACTCTGAGCACAGACGGATTAATCAATAGTTTTATTGATCGATCGGCAGAAACGGGGATTATTTATAGATCAAAAGGCAGATTAACACATGGAAACGCTCACCTGTGAGAGAGCTCAGGAGGGTGAGCGGCGTGACCGCTCTGGGTGGGGTCATAGAAGAGGAAGCAGCAGTGGCGACAGTGGGAGAGGCTGTAGTGGTCGCGGTAACACCAGCGTTTGTGGCGGTCGCAGCGAGGTCAGAGACCATGCAGGAAGCCGAGGAGACGTCGAGAGGCGTCGGCCCCGACCTCCGAGCGGGCTTGCAGGAGGAGGAGGGTCGCAGAGACGCCTGCTGCTGACGGGATGAGCTCACCCGCCCTGTCAGGTAGGCCGCCAGCCGGTTGGCCGGGTGGAGCGCCCCCATCCTCCCCAGCTGGATCTTAGCCAGAGGGTAGAGCTTCCCATTCACCTGCAGGACAACACGGAGGGAAAGTCAGGTGAGTGGCGAGCAGCAGGTGAGGAATTTTAATGTTAATCATGATGCTGGTGACGCTCCACCCAGGGCACAGGTCAGCAAACACAGATATAAATTATGGGTGACATCGTGACTCGGCCCACTGAAGACGACCATGTGAAGCAGCTCAGCTCGTTCTTACTTGGATCGGCTGGTCTGTTCCTCCCGGCTGTTTCCTATTGGCTGAGAGGAAGCCGGCGGGGGAGATTCCCGTCAGGAACGGCAGAGCCATGCTGACCTTCGCTTCTGATGTCACTTCCTGTCCACTCCTCTCTGTCCCATCATCCACCTGGTGATCCGTGTAGCCTTCCTCCTCTGTGATGTCACCTTCCTCCACCTCCCTCTGCCAGTCCTCCACAGGCTCCGCCTCCTCCATTTTGCACTCCTCCTTCATGTTACAGTCCTTCAGAGGCTCCGCCTTCCTGCCCACCTGTGCTGCATCCACCTGAAAGATACGAGGCGTAATCAATCGTCAACACAGGAAGCGGCCGTCATCACACGTCACGTCAGGCTGGTTTATCACTGTGACACACACATAACCGTGGTTACAGGTGTTGCAGTCATCTTCTGAAATGGCGACCACAGAAACGAAAGCTCATTTGTTTCATAGGTGAACACAGCCATGATTGGTAGAAACAGGCCAGCAGCTGACCAATCAGCTCGCAGGACCATCGCTGAAACTTTAAACTGAAATCTGTTTGATCAGTGGCTCAAACTCAAAATCAACCAATCAGAAACATTTCTACCACCTTTCTGACTAATCAGTGAAAATGCACAGATTCCATTACAGAGGAGGCTGCGACAGCGCCCACCTGTCTGCGCAGTGCTGCCAGTTTCCTCGGCTTCAGCGCAGGTCTGGAGATCTTGACATAGTACTGGATGCAGCGCTCGGCGCCGCTGCCTTCCACAGACTGGCCGGTGGGACGGATGAGGAAGTTCTTGATCCAGAACGGGCCATCCAGCCGGTTCTGAGCCATCGCCTCGCACAGCTCCATCAGCACGAGGGTCCGGTCGGCCTCGCTCTTCCACTTAAAGTCGGCCCTGATGAAGAGACGCTTCGACGGCTTCGGGGTTGGCTCAGCTGGAGGACTCGGAGGAGGCTCGGAGGGAGGAGGAGCCTGAAGTGTTTCACCTGCAGAGCAAACGTCCATTTAAAAAAACAAAAAAACAACAACAAACAACAACACACAACACACCACACACCACACACCACAACAGGTGCAGGGCTGATGGGAGTGCAGCAACACAAACGCACCTGGAGGAGGCCTGGAGGTCTTCTTCAGCTTTTTCACCCTGTGGGGCTTCGGCCAATCAGGTCCGATGGCACCTTCGGTCGCCTCCCGGTGGACAGACGTTGTCGGCTTCACCTGGCAGTGAATCGGGTATGGCACAAATCACAGCAGAACAAACATTTACAGTAAGAGCCTCGTTCCTGCAGGAGACTGCCGGCTTACCTTGCGTTTCCGGATCTTTCTGGAGTATCCTCGGACTCTGGCGCAGCTGCGGTGATCTTCTCTGTCCTTCTGGAAACAAAAAAACGAGTAGTTTGAGCACTGCAGCGGATAAACGTTTGGACCGGCCCTTTGAAGTGCTACAGTCCATATTTAAACGGGTCCTTACAGCGGGGCGGGTCTGCGGTGCCGCTTCAGGCACGCGGACGGGCTCTGGATCCGAGCTCCCGGGATCCCTCCTCCACAGAGTCCGGACCCGCTGGGCAGGCTGGGAGACACTGTCCGCCTCCTTCAGGACTGCGACACGACCACAGGGTTATTATTTTTATCGATGCTTTTCAGACACTTAAACCGTGAACTGCAGAGACTCACCGTAGGCCATCTTCATCCTCCTCCTCCTCTTCTTGTTGCTCCCGTGGTGCGAGGAGGGGCTGGAGTCTGAGCCGTCCAGGTTCTTGAGGAGGACCACCTTCTGTTTGAGGCAGCTGCAGCCGAACATGCAGGCGGGCCGGCCGCAGTGGCTGCTCCTGGAGTCACGGGAGAGGCCGGGGCACACGCAGCCCAGCCGGCAGAACTCGTTCAGACATGGCGGTGCCCGTCTGCGGCTCAGCTGGATCGGCGCCGTCGGGTTCTCGCTCACGAAACCCTGAAGAAGAACATCAGACCTGTTTATTCTACACGTGTGTTGAAATCTGCCCACTTCCTGTCGCCACAATCTTTTCGCATTCATCTCTTTCTTGCATGTCTTGCAGTAATTTCCTGTCACCTGACGTCTGTGCTTCCTGTCGATAGCAGCATCACACAGATGACACGCCTACGTTAGTTTTTACCTTTGAATAAATGCAGATAAGCCAGAGTTCGTTTCAGGCTGGGCACAAGAGCTCCGTACCACTACTCTTTAATCTGTAATTACCCTTTAATAGTGTGTAGTAATTACTGTTAACGGTGTGCTATTAACAATGTAGTTAACCTTGTAATAGTGTGTCATTATCCTTCAATAGCATCTGTAATTATTACTGTTTATCATTGTGTAGTTGTTATTACTGGTCTATAACCAACACCTGTTCTGTTTGTTTGTCCTTCACATCATTTAAACTCACACAGCAGAAGGTTCCTGCAGTATTTTCTAAAGAAAACATTAAAATGATCCTTTATTTCATAACAAAAACAAACAGTTACGCTGAAGCCGCCGAGCTGCACTTTCACCGCCGCCCTCTAGGAGGTGCTGCAGACACACGAATTCTCACCGTCTGAGTGAAAAGGGACGTGAGGGCGATGGTGGCCCTCTCCGTGGTGATGCTAGTCCGGCGCAGGCCTTCCCACACCGCGCCGTCCTCCAGGACCTTCTGTTTGAGCAGGGCACGGGTCATCAGCTGGCGCCGACTCCTGCCGCCGTCCTCGCTCTGCCCACCCCCCAGCTCAGAGTCCGACTCAAGTGGCGCCAGGTCCCTGGACATGCCTGATGGGGGCACTGTGGCCCTAGAGGGGCTGAGGGTCTGAGATGAGGTCCTGGGTTTGAGCTTCCTCCGCCTCTTGATGGGGTTTGATTCTGGGTGTGATGGAGGCGCTGAGGGGGCGTGGCCTGCAGGCTGCCGAGGTTCCGCTGGATTGGGTTCAGGACCCATAGCAGCTGCAGGATCTGGTCTGAGTTTACTCTGTTTAGAACCTTTCTGCTTCCTCTCACCCCTCCGGCCTGTTTTAGGCTCTTTGAAGCGGGGTCTCTTGGAGGGGGGGATGAACCCAGATATGAGGTCGGAGGAGGCGGGGTCGGTGGTCTGCTTCTTCAGCACGTGGTCCAGGGTCCGGACGTAGCTGGTGCTCCTGGTGGGCAGCTCGTACACCAGTGGCTCCACTGGCGGCTGGGAGAAGCTGGCGGCACGCTCGTCGATCAGCTTCCCCTCGCTCTCCAGATACTCGTCCAGCATGTCGCTGCAGAACGCCGACAGGTTCTTCTTCTGAGGCTCTGAACTCGAACCAGCTGCAGGATTCAACACAAACCAGTTAGACCAGCACCCGGCCCAGCGCAGCCAGGAGCCGAGCTGAAAAACAAAGTGCTCGTGCTAACCGTAACCGGCTGTAAACTCATGGCGTAGATAACATAAAGCACCTTCAGGTCTGCAGGCTGAAGGTGTGGGCGGCGTCTCAGACAACGTGAACTTCGCTCTCCAGCCTTTAATCTGAGTGAAGTCTGTGGTTTTTCCTGTTCTGGACACAAACGCAGAAGAAACACCTGAAACGGAAGAGAACACAGGCAGAGCTGTTAACTGTAAATGGACTCACAGGTGTTCTGCTCTCAGTCTGGTTTTTCAGGCACAGGTCAGTCCAGGTTTAGTCAGGACAGTTTGCTTGTTCACAGTCATGCTCACCTTGAGATGTTGACAGCGTCTCCACGCTAGCACCTGGCGGGGGGATGGGCAGGCGGACTCCCAGGTACTGCAGGTCGATGGCCAATGTCGGGTCCAGCAGGTTCATCTTCAGGCCGACTTTCACAGAGAAGCACAAAGAAGGACAGTCAGAGACAGAACAGAGAGCTTCTACCTGCTGCCTGCGGACAGGAACCAGGTGATCATACCTTCCTGCAGCACAGGGTGGATGACCTGCCTGTGCTTCATGAGCTTCAAGTCTCTCAGCAGAATCTTCTGGAAGGAAGCAATCATCTCTGCCAGACTCTCGGCTGAGGGTCTGGATGGGCTTTGTTCATCGCTTCTGTCCAACCCGTTACCGCCCTCAGGTGAGTCTGCAGCTCTTTGACCTTCAGGTGTGGCCCGTGGAGCCGGCCTGTCGGAGGAGTCGGCCACGTGGAGTTTGAGAGCCTCCTGAAACAGGGGTGTGTGTTAACCCACAGGCTGCATGCGTTATTATGGCAGGTAGTTTATGATCAGTTATCTATCCAACAACTTTACCTTTGAAGTGAAGGAGATGAATAACTGCTCCTCCACTTCCTCCAGGTTTGGCTGCATGCTCCTGTAGGTGGAGCCTTCCACCTCCTTCTCCACCTCGCTCTTGCCGAGCCTTCGCTGCTGGACCTTCTTCTTCTTGCGCTTGCAGGGTTTGCTGACCGGGGGTAGATGGACCTGCTGAGAAGGTTCATGTGTTTCTGTCGCAGGTAAGCAGGGAACAGCTGCCGCCTCGGTATTCGAAAACTCCACCCCCATCCCGAGGTCGACATCAGCGGACAAAAACTGCACGAGGTCAGCGAGTGAAGGCGTGGGAGAGAGTCCGTCTCCATCTATTGAAGAGAAGGTTGGAGACAGCGGCAGCTGAAGGGCAAGCGGGGACAGCTCTGCGGGGAAGGGCAGCGACTGTTCGCTCTCTGGGAATGACGGCGGAGGACCAGGACCAGGCATTGGCGTGGAGACGTTTGGACTCTGTGGTTCAGGGTCATCAGGACTCTGGGAAGGTAACAAAGGCTGTGCAGATGGTAAAGTCTGCGGTGGGGGCTGAAATGTTGTGAATGAAGTGTCTACGAAGGACTCAGGTGGAGGTAACACTGTATGCCATTTAAATACAGATGGGTCTTCGGTGTCCTGCGAGTCTTCAGGAGGTCCTGCTGCACCAGGTGCTTCAGAGGCCGCAGAGGCGAGCTCTAAAGCGATCGAGGCCGGCAGGTGAGGTAAAGGTTCTGGAGAACTCGCAGGGGACATCGGCTCATAGCCGAAGGATGAACACTCTGGGTCGGGAAGGGAAGACTTCAGGGTGGGGGAGTCTAAAGGTGGTGTGGACGATTTAGGTGGTGTTTGTGGCGAGTTTGGGGAACATAACACTGTGTGGAGGGGTGAGGGGCCAGTAGGAGGCAATAAAGAGGTAGTAAGAGATGCGCCGAGGGTACAGAATGGCTGGTTTGAGCCGGGTAACACTTGTGTACTGTCGGGGCCTCTCGGCTCTGGGCCCGGGCTTTCAGAAACGGGGGCCGAGCGGTCATCGGTTCTTGGACCCAGCAGATGTGCGGCAGCAGCTGGACCGGGCTGCTGAGGAGCTGCTGTTTGTCCAGTGACATTCAAAACCACATCAGGTAGAGGATCTGCACATCCAGACCTCGTGAGGTCAGGCTTCAGGCTGCCGAGATCCTCAGAGGGATCGGCCGCACCGGCGGTGCCTTCCCAAGGCGGTCGTGCAAAAGCTGCAGCAGAACTGGCCAATCCAGACAGAGACTCAGGCGGAGCTGCCGGGGCCGGAGAGTCCAGTTTGTTCTTTGCCTTTTTAGAGTGCTGCCTCAGAAAGAGAGCGAGCGCCGGCAGAGGCAGGCGAGCGGGCCGTTTGTGCTGCTTCACGGGCGTCTCTGTCGCAGCATCTTGGTTACATCGGTGCTCCGAGTCCTCAGAGGAGTTCTGGGACACTTCTGGAGCAGCAGGACCACAACCAGAACCACCCCTCCCAACACCATCTTTACAGCTGAGTGAATTCAGCAGCTGCCCGTCATCCTTAACTGTCCCTCTTATTTCACGTTTCCTTGGAGATGCTTTAACAGATGTACTGTCCCGAAGGGCTTCTTGTCCTTTAGCTTTTAAATTCGAGTTCTTAGTGTTGGTTTGCTCTGCTCTGAGAGAGGCGCTGTGATTGATGCCGAGCTGCTCCAGGTTGCATCTCTGCAGTGAAACGTGAGCTTCACGAATCAGCTCCGAGAACAACTTCTGAGCTGGACGTGAAACGCTGCCAAGACAAAGCAAACAAAAACATCAAATTACTGACATCAGTGTTATTTATGAGGGCAATCAAAAATCCGCAGCATTAAACTCATTAGGAGGAAAGTTTATGAATCCAACACCCAGTTACAATCAAGCTTCATACATGTAGCTAAAATTAGCCCATTTCCTCCTGTGCAAAGGGGTTTGGGATGATTGGGGTTCTGTGATGTTATATTTCTCAAACTTTTTAAAAAATTAAGTGCTTTGAGGACCTTCCCTCGAGAGCTAAGATCCTCTAAAGAACCTGAAGTTTGCACCTCCCGTGACATAAAGAACGGCTCCCGTTTGGAAGGTCGTGCTCAGTCAAAGTAAAGGCTTCGGAGCAGGTTTGCTGCACCGTTTTTCTTTTTTAAAGCATTTTAAAATCCCTTCACAATCTTATTTTCATGGTTTTATTCATGCGGAACGGCTAGGAACCTTTCTGCATGAATTTGGGGAATAGAGGAACAGCAAACTGATCGGCCATCTCAGCCTTTCAGATTCTCCTGCAGTGTAACGGTATCACAAACATTTGCCTCCAACTTCAGTTTTAAATGTGCCGAACAACCGCCATCATGGAGGGCTGTGATACGTCTGCTGTGTTAGCTGATTGGCTGATGGTGAAGAGGAGAACTCGACATCAAGCGGACAGAAAACCACCAGCTACTTTCTGAGTTCTGTGGTTGGAACATGCACAAAGGTGTGGTTAGCAGTGGAAAACACTGACATAATACAGTCACAATCCAAAGGTTACAGACCTGGATCTACAACCAGGTCTGCAAGTCACACAGCAACTCAAGTTTCCAGATAAATGTTCAGTCATTTATCCAGGGGAAGAATTCCAGGGTTCTACATGTTCGAAGGAATATTCAATCACGTGCAAGTGCTTCAACAATACCCAAAGAAGAGCAAAAAAACAAAAACCTTCCCATAATTCAGCAGCGTGACCCGGAAAAACACTGAAGTACTGGGTGAGAACACCTGTTGGCCTTCAGGAAACAGAGCTAAACTTATTGAAGTACTTCATATACAGGAAGTAACCGGGAACATCAAAGTGCTTTGTGCTGTTGTTATGGAACAGAAGAAAATAAGTGTGTTCGAGGTAAGACACTAAAGATAAGGAAACAGTTTGTAATCTTTTCCTGAATATTCTGATGGCCAATGAGAAGAAGACGCCTTCGTTACTGAAATTTCCACCACAGAAACTTTTCACTTTGGCTTTGAGGGTTAGGGTTAACTTTACCCCTGAACTGTTCCTGACTGAAGGACTTTTACTTTCTAAAGTTTCAGGATCTCTGTAGATGGAGCTTGTAGTTCTAAACATTTGTGACTGTTTGAGTAACTACAGCATCTTTTCACCAGTTTTAAATCTCTGTAAACAGACAGTTTTTGTCCACTGAGCTTCAAAACAAAATGGAGCTAAAGCAGAAATCCTGTGGCACATGGACCAAAGTCCGGCTCATTCAGCTTTCAGCAGGAATCAAAGATGGAGACACATCTTAAACATTTGTTAATGTCACCATCAATTTTTGTGTTGTGCATGAAACTAAAGCTCAATGTAGACTACGTAGCTCCCACAAATGGCTGAAGTGGACAGCAGCAGTTACACCTGTGCGTGCACTGCAGTCGGGCTGGAGGTGGGTTTCTCAGAGGAGGAAACGATGGTACCTAACAGACCTCCCTCAGCTGCCGTGTTGAGGTGGCATGTAGAGATATTTCTCTGGAGGTGCACGACGGTGGTATAATGAATACGACGGACCGACCGTTAACTGCAGAGCATGAACCTTAACACAGGATGTCTGCTGGCTCACTGATTTTTTTGGAAGCTCCTAAACTTAAACATTTTTGGGAATTCAATGGAAACGTGTCTTTCATACACACCTGATATTCAGTACAGAGAAACTGAAGCCATTACTGTCAAAGTCAAAGTCTTACCCCAAACTCTGCGCGGGGGCCGTGGCAGCATTCGGATCTTTGTTTGTAGTGGAACTGTTTGTGAGGTCTCCCGGCACTGAAGGTTTGGACTCCACTGCTTTGGAGGCTCGAGGTTTATGGTTTGCAAGCAAAGACTTCAGGCTCTCCTTCACAGGAAGCTGCTCAGCGGCTCCTCCTTGTTTATGGAATGGATTCCCAGAGCTCGCTTTCAGTTTTCCTCCCCATGAACCGGACCCATCCTCCTTCAGTCCCTTAGTGAACGGGTTGTAGTCGACCTTCAGCTGGACAAACCGAGTGTTCTGATAAGCTGTGACCGCCATGAATTCGGTCTGGGGGAATGTGAAGGTAATGACACCGGGATCACTCAGTTTTATGTCTTTAGCAGCTTTGTCTGTCTGGACCACGTGCAGTCGCGGTAGGTAGCGGTGCATCGGATGCAGAATAGTGTTCCCCTCTCGGTCTGAGATGTTGTTCGTGAGCTTCATCCTGTAAAAGGACACCGGACTCTGCATCCAGTGTTGGCCCGTTGCCGGGGACTCTGGATGAGCAAAAGGCTGGCTCTTTATATGCCGTGCTCCTCTTCCAGCAGTTTGCCAGTTCTTGCCGGTCCATCTGTAGTGACTGTTGTCTAAAGGTTGGACGTCCATCATCAGAGTGTACCTCCTGGATGGCTGCAGGCCGGAGATGCGGAAGCGGCAGTAGGGGAACATCCTGCTGCCTTGTTCAGTCAGAATCATCTCTGTTCCACATCTGAAGAACACGTTCCACATGCTGTGGTTCTCCAGGGTCACTCTGATGCCTCCGCAGATGTTCTCCGGTGGCAGAGTCTCCAACTGAGGTTTTACGCCAGCAGGATGTTTCTGCTCACCGCCCCTCCTGACGGCCTGCTCCGCCCCGCCTTCACTCGCCTTCCCGGGTTTCCGGGTGACGCACCATGACGAAGGGGGGCTGCTGGCAGCGGTTGCTGTTGCGGGGGCGGTCGCCCCTTCCTGATGGAACACCATGTCTTTCTGCTTCTTCTTAGAAGCCATGAACAGGTCCAGCCAGGATCCTGGAGTTTATTCATCTGCATGACAGTTCAGGACAGCATCCTGAAAACAAGAAGCACAGAGTCAATAACAGCTGCATGACGTGCTCAAACAGAGTCCGGTGATGTTCTGCACATGTTAAAACATCATTGATGGTTTCTTTAATGCTTGTGTTTCTCCGCACAGAACCACAGGATGCACCTGCATCACAAAGCTGAGCTGTGAGGCCCGTGTGCCATGGAGAGGATATCAAAGACACCCTCACACCAGCGTTTCCCACACACACTTCAACACCCACACATATACACTGCCTAATATCAGTTTGTTTTTAATTATGAGAACACCACCATCCACGATCTGTCAAACAATCCTCCTCGCTCTCAGTCTAAAAGTTCAGTTACTGCCAAGTCCCGAGTCCTTGCTGTCACTGGCTGTGGTGCTGGTCCTCATCATCACTCAGCTGCTTCAGCAGCCCTGTGAGCAGACCACAGATGCTATAAAAGATGGACATAGCTACCGTGACATCACACTCTGCTTACTGAAGTCTTGTCACGAAGCCGAGAGTTTAGCATTTAAGCCATCGCCGTCTGTTCTGAAACCAGATGTGACGAGCAAGGGGTGGAACTGACTGTGAACCTGAGCGCTGACTGGCTAATGACTGCTCAGTAACGAGTCACCAGCGAATGAGCATATCCTGGTTAATCCTGCTCTCTGACACTTGTACACAAAATGAAAAATGTAAACACTCAAAAGAAATGAGTTCAGAGGTCAGAACAAGGGTCGTTCTCCCATCAACTTCTACAGGACCTTAACTGCAGGGATCGCCCCCTGGAGGCCATTACAAAGACTGCAGGTTTAAGACACTGCTTTGTTAGCGTTTCTTTTCAGACCGTGAAGTTTAATACTGACCAGGAGACTGGTTATTGATCAGTCACTTAACAGAGCACGCAGCAATGAAAATATTAGAAAAGCGCCATTATCTGTGTACATGCGTATTTCCAGTTTGCTGATAGGAGAATCGTTTCTCAGTTATTTTTATTCTTTCTTCTGCTGCACAAATTAAACAGGGCCTTTATTTCTTCCTGGAAATCAACAAACACTGACCTCAGTAACACGATCACCAGTCAATCTTTACATGTAAACATGGATTTCTTATCCATCTTGTGCTTCGTATATACCAGAGTCTGTTAAAGCTTTCGGGTGAAGGCAGGCCCTTACAGCAGAGACCTCTGTAAGCTTAGCTAGCAAACACACGGCGACAGAGCAGCAGGGACCAGAGATCAAAGAAAGACGTGTTTTTAAGTTCAATAACTAGACGATTTTTAACTGATGAACAACGGAAACTACTGCGCTGAACAAAATCACAGATTCTGCTGTAGAAATACAACGAGATGGCTCGCTGAGCTTTTGTCATGTGATGGCGGACAGCGGCGAGAGCTGAAGCTGTCATCAGACGCCTGAGGCCGACCTGAGGCTTTCATCAGTGTCTGTCAGTGTGACCTCAGCAGGTGAGGACCTTTAAAGTAACACGCTCTGGGATTGTGATGGAGGACAGGGAGGAGGTTAGGAGCTCTGAATGTTCTTGTTATCCACGCAGCTGTGAGCTGAGCAGTAAACATCTGTGTGCAGAGACAATCAGCATGACTCATGCTTTCTCTAAAACACTGAAATTATTAAATAAAATCATTTTATTTACTGATCTGAGCACACAGGTTACACACGCAACCCTCGGACACTTTTAAGGACGAAGCTTCCTGCTCTTCTACAGCTAGCCTCACAGTTAAAACGATCCTCAGTCACCTCACAGCAGAGCTTCATTTCATCTCCAGCCTGAACCCAGCTGTTTCTGTCTCTTTAAGAGCCCCCTCCCTAAATGCCCACTTTCATCTGATTGGCCAAGCTAATGGAAGCCTCCTGAGCAGCAGCAACAGTTTCTCCACCCGTCAGCGTGGAGATTCATCAGCAAACTGAGAAGTATGTTTTGTTTCTTGGTTATAAACCTTCTCTAATGACTCTCACGGCAGCATGACACTCGTTAGCTGCTGCATGGTGGACATTATGGTGAATCACTAGCTGTGCAAAAATATGTTTCTATACGCATTCATTTAAACAAGCACACGTTTCAGTTTGGGTTTGTTGCTGTACCAGGAACTCGACACAAAATTATGTCACGTCATCGCAAAGGAGTAAACGCGGCTGAGCTTCGACTTCACAAGAAATACTGTGAACTGACATTTACTGAAACATTTTGTGTTATCATTGTCTAAGGAGCTCTCATCCGAGAATCTTCTTCAGTTCTTTTGTGTTATCATTCCTGAAACTGGCATCCTGTTTGCAATCACGTTAGCCTAAAAGTGTTAGCTGATAACTCCTACCGCCACATCACATCCAAATACAGTCAGGTATGGTCTGACATCACAGGACTGCAACCATGTTTACCTGACACAGGTGTAACCTGCTGACGGCCTATTACAATGAATGTCATCATGCTAACTGTGTAAGATGTCATAATGAGTGAATAATGAATTCTGGTGAGCTAGCCAGCGCTAGCATTCACAAAAAGCGCCACTCATCCATATACAGTCATGTGTGGTTAAAAATGGCCAACTGGAGGCTTCGTAACAGGTATCTATGTATCTATGTGTGCCATCTGAAGTCTCTTTTATGCTATTCATGCTAACTGGGCAGGTTAGCAGCTATCTCCTAACATGTAAGCATCGCAGTCATCATGCCACCTGAAGACCACCTAAGTCTTGGCAGGTCTGCAGGTGTGCTTTCTTCAGGTGTTATGATGAAATTCAAGAAGTCAGTTTTTAACAAGTAACGCAAACTCTCACAGGAAACCCTAAAACACAGCGACATCGAGCCCTGAGCAGCAGCAGGAGGAGGTCTGAGGGACACTGAGGAGGTCTGAGGGCCCTGGAGCTGCTGACTTTAGCTCACCTGTGAACATCGCAGAGCTGAGGTCACAGCACCTCACATCCCAGAAACATTCAGGGTGCAGACACTGCGCAGCCTGCTAGCTCTGTGCTACTTTCCCGCCTTAACCACACGCTAAAAACTACAAACTCCGACATTAAACTACAAACTCAGGCCCTCGGCCCTGTTCCGCCCCCTAACCCTGACCCAGCTGCCCTCACCTGGCCTCCTGGAAATAAACACATCCACTCGAGCCGCGTGCTAACATGCCCTTTAACTGCACGTGCTCACAGACACCTGAGGTTCCGGTGGAGCAGCGCGCGGACACGGAGGCTCGGTCCCGGTTCCGCGGGGCTGGGTGTGCTCCGTGCCGCCCTCAGAGAGCAGCTAGCCGCAGGCCTCACGGAGCCCACCGTGGCTGCCGTCACCCCGAAGCTCGGCCACGCGCTCCGGTACCGGCGCTATCGTTACCTTGTGCCTGCCCTCGCGTGTCGAGCGCGTACGCGGGACTCCGTGGATCCTCTGGTCGGGTTCGGTGGTCGGCCTGGCCGCGGAGGGTCTTTAACGGTGGGAGGGAAACAACAGCGCACGCGGCATCCTCCGCAGTCACGTCACCTCCGCCCGCACTGCGCAGCCTCCGCCGCCATCTTAGCGCCGCCACCTGGCTGTGACGGCCCCGTGACCGGCCGCCGGACCCGAACGTTGCCGCCAAGAACACGGAGCTGGCTCCGGTGAGGCCCCGCGGGGCGGCTCGGTCACAGGCGGCCAGCCCGCTGCCTCCCGGGGCTCGGCCCGGGCTCGGGGCGGGGTGACCCGGTTTATTGACGCTCCGGAGCGGAACCGAGCCGCGGCACGACGACCACAGCTGCTGCCAGACTGCTCACGTGACCACAGCTGGATCATTCAGCCCGAACTCGTACTGCGCGTTCCTGTGTGTGTGTGTGCGCCGCGGGGGCGCGCTTTTGTGTGTGTATGCGGGTTCACCAGGTGCCCAGTTAGCTCCCGGCTAACACTGAGTTAGCCAGGTGTGGCACATCTGGGCTGTGTGAGCAGGTGTGTCTGCCCCCCACCCGGTGTTTTATAAGTGTACTCACACTCACAGGTAAGTCACATGACCCACAGCTCGTGAATAAGTAATCTATTACAATAAAACATCTAGTGCAGGTAACAGTGTGTCCAGTGTTTAACAGGAGTACTCTGATTACTTTGTGACTCTAAGCACAGGTGTGTGTGCCTCTGGTTTCAGGGTCACGTGACCTCAGTGTCACCTACATACCTGCTGTCAGGCTTCTGCAGTTTAACATAACATCGTTAAGAAGAATGGAAGCACAGGTGTGCTGATCAGGTGTGTGTGTGAGCTCTGCAGGGTCAGAGGAGGATGAAGCTTCATGGATGTAGTGAAGGACTCAGAGGGTTGGTGTTCCAGGGTGGAGGTTTTTATAAGGTGTAGGCGTAAAGGGCGTCACGCTGAACCTGATGAGAAAAACGACATGAAATTCTGAATTTTGGATGCACGCGTTCAGAAATCCAAAAACGAGCTGATCCTGGTTCAGCCGAGTCAGCAGCCGATCCTGGAGCTTTCATCCACGTTTTGGGATGAAGGAGGGATCGTTTCAGTCCGCAGCGGCAGCTAGCTGTGAGTCTGAGGGTTATTTTAGTGTTTCCGTATCGTGGGTGTTCAGTGTCGGTGCGCACTTTGACATACGAGTGTAATCTGATTGGTCAGATCTGTTTAATGTTTGTGCAATGTATGTATGGTCAGAAGGGGTCCAATTTCACTGCAAGTGACAATTAAAGGGCTTAATCAGTCAATAAATATCCAGCTTGATCCAAAAAAAAAAAAAAGTTGCGTCCTGTGAAATCCTGCGGTCTGTGT
>VVHJ01043286.1:3066-20938 GCA_015107715.1 Tylochromis polylepis | reverse complement strand
TAACAGCTCGTTTTTTTTTTCCAAAGTGTAAAAACTCAAAGCATCTGCAGCCATACAAAGGTTGAATGCACCCATTTGAGCCTCTACAAGATCTGTGATTGCAGCAACAAGAGTTTTTGGGTGACTAAGATGAGGCTGGGCTTTAGCAGTGTTCTTCAGACAAAGTAAGGAAAGTGAATTAAGAAAAGAATGTTTTGGAAGTTCGGTGCAGTTTTTTCCAAAGAGCTTGTGTCTGTCTAAATAACAGTCTCTCATTACAAGAGGAATGTTTGCCATTCTCCACTGCCTTGTGTACGCCTCTCTTTCCTGACGTGATACGTTACCCCGGTCAGACACGCATTCACAGTTTGACATGATTCAGTGCTAAACTTGTTTTGTGTTTGTTTTTTCTCTCATTCATTCATTTTTTCATTTAAAAATTTGTTTAAAAAGAGTGATCTAAGGTTTTAAAAGAGTGTTTTATGCAAGAATCTTCTTCATTTTGATGTTAATCATTTGCTGCACTTTTGCTAAAACATATGCTGTGAGTGTGGTACTGTTGTGATTTGCAAAATCTGATAAATAAGGAGCACATCAAGCGTTTTGGAACTGTCAGTGCACGCTGTTCAAAGTTTTTTGTTTTTTTTTTGGGGGGGGGGTCGAAGTTGATGGTTATACAAGCAGACATGCCTTACCATTTTTTAAAAGACTTAAATGGATTGCTTATTTGGCTTTTGTTACACATTCTTGTATACAGAAAATAATACAATGGTAAAAATAAACATTTATTTAAAAAAAAAGGTTTTCTGTTTTGTTTTTGTTTCCTATGCTGCTGTGTATTTCTTTTTATTGCTCTGCTGTGGATCCATGCCTCCAGTGTTTGAGAGACTAGGAAGAAAAATCTGATCATTTATTTCTATAGTGCCTTCAGAGTTTAAGCATTTCTAAATTGGCTTCAGTCATGTTTAAGCTAAAATATGTTTATTTTTTCCCTAGAAAGTGAAACCAGCCTTGCATATAGCAAGGACCTCCCCCTACTTTTTGTTTCCCCATGATATAAGGTTGCTTATATTATACATTTATATTACTACTGTATTAACAGGTGCATTTCTCAGAGCATAAATTAACATTTAGAAATTACAAAAACATTTTATTCATGCAAAAAAATACCTTTGAATTACAGAAGATTACCTTCCAGATATCTTTGGTGGATGTGATAGTTTCATGGCTTCTGACCGGACAACTGTAACAAATACACTATATGGACATGGACATAAGGATATGAATACACTATAAGTACTGAGACGGTTACATATTACAGATTCAGGAGCTGCTTGGGGATGGAAACCCATGCAATGAAGCTCCTGGTGCACGTACAGTTACACTGTAACCTTGGTTCTCTGAGTGAGAGACTATCTCTTCACTCCGTTACATATTCCATATGTACAGGGTATGACCCTCTTGGTCGTGGCGTGTGGATACTTCTTTAAGACACTCTGGCTACCCCAGCCACGCCCCACAGCTTATGTATAAAACAGCTGTGCAGACGTAAAACCAGTGATGGTTTGATCGGAGCGCGTCTCCAAGCGGCCTGAAGGTGGAGAGATAGTCTCTCACTCAGAGAAACAAGGTTACAGTTAACCATATGTTCTCTATCATATCTATCGCTCCACTCCTTTACATATTCCATATGTACGGGGTAACTCTTTAAGACGCCCCGTGAGGAGACAGTGCAACCGAAATCCCAGAGTGAAAGTGTACCAATGAACTATTTACAAATGTACATACATACACGCCACCCTAATCAAGGCCCCGCCAGACACAAAGACCAAGCCGTGGGCAGGAGGCATCCGCCTGCCAGACGTAAGACTAGCCTGAGCGAGTCCTGCAAGAGGCAAGGACCGCAACTGAGCAGCCGCTCATAGTCAGCCCGCAAGTCGCTAGTCTGACCAAGGAACAATGGCTACCGCTGATGGGCACCCAGCACCCGCTCCCCGAAAGAGGGGCTGGCTGCCACATTCAAGCGGTAAAATGGCATAAAAGTGGTAGCTGAGGACCATGTCGCCACCGCACAAATGGCAGAGAGAGAGGTGCCCCTCCACAAGGCCCAAGAGGTGGCCACCCCACAAGTCGAGAGGGCCCTCACCCCCGAGGGGAAGGAAGCTCCTGCTGAGGCATAAGCCTGTCAGATTGCCTTTACCACCCAGCGGGACAACTGGGACTTGGACAGGGGCCTGCCCAGGATCCCAAGATGGAATGAAATGAACAGTTGGTCCATCGTCCGAATTGGCCGGGTATGTGTGACGTACAGTGCCAGAGCTCGGATGGGGCACAGAGCCACCAGACACTGAGCCGCTTCTCAGTCCAAGCCTTCAGTGGGAGCTGACTGCAGCTCAACTGACTGGGAAAGGTGGAAGTCCGAGAGAGTAGTGAAGTAGTACTTGCACTTGAAGTAGTACTTGCACTTGAAATAGTACTTGCACTTTTACCTTGTACTTCGTGTCTTCCTGACACTTAATTTCTTATTTTTTATTATAATTATGGTATTTTATATTGTATATTGTGCCTACTCTTGAAGATTTTGCACCTTTTTCTACTCCCCTTGTACCTACCTGTAACTTGAGCTGTTGCAACACCGAGTTTCTCATTCGTGAGATTAATAAAGTCTATCCTACTTCCTTGTCTTGTTTAATTAGTTTTAGCTGTCTGTCGTCAACCTCCCATGTCCACTTTCCTAGAATACTTCATGTATGCATCTAAGATCTCGGTTTGCCTCAAGTCCTTGTCGCATCATGCTGTTTGGTGTTTGAACTGTTTGTCTGCCTGAGTGGTTTCTCCATGTTTTCCCAGGCTGGATTTTCAGACATAGTTTGCATCTCCCTTTTTTATTTCCAGCTTCACCTAAATAAAAGTTTGTCTTTCATTTATTCAGTCTTCAGGTCTCTATTTTTGAGTCTACATTATCCACTCCTATGGCAGAAATCAACCAATTCATTCATGGCAACTACAAACATTCAGCAGAGGTGCAACTTGCTATATTTATCTATCTATCTACCTAGTCATGAGCCTGGATGTATCCTGTATGTATCCTTTAGACCCTGTGTGGATTAGAGAAAATCCAAATCCAAAATAAAGCCAAACTTAGTCAAAGTCATTATGCTATCTAGTGTAAACACTGTTAAACACATATGCTTTCTGTGAGAGGCAACACTCTCCTCTCCATCATCAAAACACTAAAATGGAAGATCTTTTTAAGAAAAACGGTGTTCCAAGGTGCAGTGAGGCTGTTCTGGCGACATGTGCAACGTGAAGATTTCACATACTGCCAGAACAGCAGCTGTCTTCATTAGTATTTCAAAGTATTTGGAAAAGGAAAATGAGCAAGCTCATAACACATTTGAGAGTGCAAATAGGCAGCACATGGAAAGACAAAAATAAAGCTCCACTAATTAAATTACAAAGGAAGGCCCTGAATATGAAATTAATCAAACGAGTATGACACAGAAGATAAAGAAACTGAAAGTATGAGTGATTGGAGACTTGAACGAAGGAATGGAAGTTTTAAAAAAAAGAAAAAAAGATGAAGATGTACAATACATAACAGCTAGTGCAGTTCAATCTGGGGTTGAGCTGCATAAATGTGCACATGTGAACTCTGCACTGCTCCAGCACTGAGATGATCTCCATATCATTGTGCTACACATGCCCTCATTATCCCTGGTAATAAATAAATCACTACAGGATTTCTACCATTGCGGAAAAAGCCTGAAGACACATGGGCCTTAATAATGGATGATGCCATGTCTTGTGGACAGCAGATCAGTGGATTAAAAAGATAATGCATGTGTGCACTTGTTGATTGGAAGGCCAGGAGCAGCTAAAGGATAGCTTAAGAATGATAGCCTTCTAATTAACTTCATTATTTGGCTGTGCATTGCTAATGGGGTATGTGCAACTGATTAATACGTAGGCTGCAGAGCTGTCAAAAAAAAGAGCAAGAAAGAGGTAAGGTAGAAATGAAGACAACAGTAGAAAAAAGAATCCACAGAAGTGAGACAAATGTTTTAAAAAAATAATACAATGTGGATAGTAGCATGGAAATGAGATGGAAGATGGATGATTTTGGTGAGAAAGGAGACGAGAAGATTTCAGGAAAAGGGAAGGATAAACAGAAATATAGAAATGGACTGAAAAAAAGAGGAGAGACTGGATAGGATGTCAAAGAAGGAAACCGAGATATGTAAGGAACGCGTAAAAGAGCAAGAAAGAAGAGCAAAGGGGATTTTACCTTGAGAGTCATCTCCCCAACAAAGATGGCAGTAAAGATGTAGTTGGAAATGGTAAGAAACAGTCTTTCCTGTAACAGAAAGAGCACAAGAAATCAAGGAAAAACAGCTTGATTTATTAGAAAAGAAGAGAATGATTAAGAGAGACAAAATAGAGGTGGCAGACTGAAGCCAGAAAAAGCCATTTCAGAAATGATGACTTTGGCTTGAGTGAGAAGCTTTTAAGGACACGAGCGAATCAATTTTTGTCACTGATCGCATTAGTCAGGGTTTTGTCACTTTGTTAAAATTAGATCAAAATGAAATGCCAAACAAGTAAGAGTTGCTGTGCTTTAATTTGAATGCTTTAATTTCACTTGATCACTTTCTTTGCAAAGGGCTTACTGTTCAACAATTTGGTGTGGCTTAATTATAGGAAAGTGGCTTGAGGCCAGAATGCAGTAAGAACTTACAGTGGGATGCAAAAGTTTGGGCAACCTTGTTAATAGTCATTATTTTCCTGTATAAATCGTTGGTTGTTACGATAAAAAATGTCAGTTAAATATATCATATAGGAGACACACACAGTGATATTTGAGAAGTGAAATGAAGTTTATTGGATTTACAGAAAGTGTGCAATAATTGTTTAAATAAAATCAGGCAGGTGCATAAATTCGGGCGCTGTTGTCATTTTATTGATTCCAAAACCTTTAGAACTAATTATTGGAACTCAAATTGGCTGGTATTTTTACCTGGATGGTAAAAATGCCAGATCCACTACAGATACAGATCCCCTGCTGACTTTGTAAGTTTGTTTGCTCTTTGTAAGCGAGCAGTCTCTAATCTTTATGACAGTTTCATTTCAATGGAGAGAGACAGAATATCAACCAAATAAACCGAACAGCCCCACAGTGAAGTGTGGAGGAGGAATCATTATGCTTCGGGGCTGTTTTTCTGCTAAGGGTACAAAATGACTTCACTGCACTGAGGGTCCATGTACCATAAAATCCTGGCGAACCGCCTGCTCTCAGCCACAATATTGAAGATGGGTTGTGGATAGGCCTTCCAGCATGACAATGACCTAAAACATACCGCCCCAGCAGCAAAGAAGCAGCATGTTAAGGTCATGGAGGGGCATAGTGAGTCTCCAGACCTCAATCCTATAGAAAATCTGTGGAGCTGAAGTTCAAGTTCAAGTTTTCAAGCGGCAGCCCAAAAAGCCTAAATGATTTAGAGAGTTCTATAAAGAGGAGTGGGCCATCCTGAGATCTGTGCAAATCTGGTGACCAACTACAAGAAATGTGTTACTGCTGTGCTTGCTAACGAGGGTTTCTCCACCAAGCATAAGTCATGTTTTGCTTGGGGATCAAATACTTATTTCACTCAATGACATGCAAATCGTTTTAGAGCTATCTTTTTCTGCATTTCTGGTTGATAGTCTGTCTCTCTCCATTAAAATGAAACAACCACATGTACATATAAATCTACAGACACACAAATACACAGCATAATTGTTTCTCTGTTTAGTACATGTTAAACAGTAATATTTTGAATTACAGCAAAATGGGTTGGACCAGTATGGAGAGTCATTCCTCTTACCAGGCTACCTTGAAGAATCTTTGGCCTCTCCAGAGCCACTGTGATGCAGTTGAGGAATATGAAGACCAGCACCACGTAGTCAAAGAGTTTATGAGCAATAATAGATTGGCAGAGCAGTCTGAACCTAACAAAGGGCAAGCAAAAGTGACATGACAGAACACAGAAGATATGCAAAGGGGAAAAGTTAAGGAATTTTCTCTAACAGTTTGTGTTCCTTGGTAATATCATAAGAAATCCCCAAAGAAATGATTTTATGAGTGAAAGAAAACATAATTTTATCTTTTTGCAGTATTTTGTGTGATGCAAATCTAGCAAGAGAACTCATCGATAACACAGTCAATTTCATCACATCGAAATCACCAGTTTTTTTTTCATTGGTCAACATCTTAACCCTCTTTAAAAAGCTGCAAATCTCCTTCCAATAACTGACATCTTATTACCAGTGTAGGTTATTTTTATGTATACATATTAAATATGTGTCATGAATGAAATTAGAATGATGAACAAAATAAAAAAAAAATTTACCTCACGATCTGGGGGAAAATGCCAGGAGTTACTTACTAGAACTTACAGTAGTTGCTTAGCACTAATTTACTTATTTACTTTACTCTTTGCTAAATCTTCTTTATCTTGAGCACTAGTGGTTGTTTAAAGAGCCTGACCAGTATTCAGGGGACTTGCACTGCACAGACATTTGCAATGTGACCAAGTGGTAACAAATAGACGTGTTCATTCTAAGTGTTTGCACGACAAAAAATGTACAGGAAGGGGGCCGGGTTGTCGGACTGTCAGCTCCAGAACCAGTAAAGAAAACATGCAGGTCCAGAGTGAAGCCCTCACACACCCAATCTCACTTCATCTGCATGCTCTGATGGGAACAGAATACACGTACTGCTGCACTTGCTCTCTTGGTGAGGAGATCGATGTGCTAATCTGAATGCTTTTCCTCAAGAACCTGGCAACTCTGTCTCTTTATCTATTGATTCAAATCTGGCAACTCTGCCCCCCCGATATTGATCATCACCAGTGGCTGTGTCGGCGTAAGCACTTACCCTACCTGAGACACAACTTTTAATGTTGGTTTCTTTCACCTCTAGTTTGTTTGCCTCTCTTGCTTTAACACTGTGTTGATAAGCTTGTCGGAGTGAACACAACTGCACCAATCTTTACAACACATATGCACTCACACACATACACATGCTTACACACTCCCACACGGACATATGCAAAGTCATCCAAACACATGCACAACCAAGCAACAAGACATTACCGGCGATATGGCCTGACGCTATTCTCACACACACATACACACTTAGCCTTTGCTTGACAGATGGCACCTGCCAGGATGCCAAAACACAGCCCTGGGGCTTGGCTTCCCTTAAGTGGCTATCAGCACGCAGGGAATCGAGTGAGTGAGCGAGTGGAAGACTGAGTGATTTTTCTTTCATGTTGCTTTCAGGGAAGTTTCTACCGGCAATGAATTGAATTCTGACAGAAAACACAGACTACCGCTCTGTCTTGAGAAAAAAAAATGCTTTAGGAGGAGAATAACACAGCGACATCACGTTAACAAGCTATTTGTGAAACTAGAAACCAGGAGTTTTCTCTGTGGAAGCACAAAACTCTGGCTATGCATCTTGTTGTTCTTCCACATTATCCAGCCAGAGCTGAAAACATTCGCAGACATTTATTTTTCAGGACCATTGGTCTTGCTTGATGAGTCTTTTTTCCACACCCTCTTTGTCTCTATAGAGCCTTGGTAAAACCACTTTGCCGGAGCAAACAATTACAAGTATTGGCACATTACGAGACATGCTTGTCTCTTTGCATGTCTCTCGCTAAAAGGTTGCATTTGTTGGACATTTCAAAAGCCACGTACAGATGTCAGGCCGAGAAATGTTTTGAATTCTATAGTCATTAAAAAAAGTTCATTTTGGGGGGATTTCTTTTCTAAGTTTTAATATGAAAAACTAAAAAAAACCCCACATCATCAGGACAGTGTTCGATCTGACGTGACCGGTGCTGGTTTGGCAGCACATGCAAACAACCCTGTCACTAGATTTGAATTTGCACCTAAATCTGTGTTGTGTAGGGGAATACATGATGTCGACTTTGTGCAAATAAGCTTGTGAAGATTATTACAATGTTGTTGTAATGTTTGAAGTCTAAATTAAATGAAACTATCGCCTAAACAAGAAGCACTCTCGAGGCAGTATTTACTTTTAAGACATTAGTCTTGTATTTTGTATACAAGTTTGCAGTGCAGTAAAAACAAGTGTAAAGTGCAGGATTTTGTTTTTTGCCCTGTTGAAACATATTTTAATATGCTTAAAATATGTTTCATAAAATACATATCTTAACATGTTTGAGTGTAATTATTCTTTTATTTTAGTGTGATTTCATTTTTTTTCTATTAACGATACTTTCTTTAAAGATTTAGGGGGTCAAGTTGAAAGAAAGGTGGATATGAAATGTAAAAGTGAGTTCAGAGGTCAAATGCGACATTTGGATGTATAATGTGATATTCATAGCCCCCATATACCAGAACCGTTTCCTGCATGTTCCCAACATAAACAGAGACAGTAGAACTTTAAGCACAGTTTTAAGACATTTTTAAGCTTTGACCTTATTTGACTTTGAAGAAGAGGTCAGAGCTCCAAAAACATTTTTAATATTCCCATATATCATTACCTATATGACTATATGTTTTCAACACATAAAATGGCAGCAAAAAAATGGTTTAAAATAGCTCTATATTATCACATTATTATCACTTTGATCCTGAGTTATTATATTTTTGTTTTCATTTTGACTTTTTGTTTTTATTCAGTTAGTTTCCGAATTATTAAGTTGACCTTGAAGACCTTGGTGGATGTAATGGACCCTACTCTACGTCTCTAAAAAGTTTTATCAGAATGCATTCAAGGCGTTTCCATTTTTTCTGGTTGCAGACAGAATGACACGCATGCTACCCAAAACATAACCTCCTAGGAGGAGGTAATAAATGGTGCCCAGTGTATAGGATTTTTATCTATATGAAGTTTTAGATGTCTCATATTGTGTTGCTAACAAAGTAGCATTTAATGCTTTTTTAAAGGACCTGGAATAATATTGAATGGTGCTGATTATTTCTACCGCACTGTTAGACATATTACAGAGATGCTTTTGAGACTGCTTAGATTAAAAGAGAATAGTAAATAAGCATAATGAAGCCGTCATCAAGCCAAAACCTACAACAGTTAACTTTTTTTTCCTTTTTTGTTCACTCACTTATTCTGAGGGGAGAACATGTAGACGGACCACTCCTCTCTGGTTTCACACCAGTCTGGCTTATACACCTCCATCATCTTCTGGATACGGAAGCACAAACTCTTCATTGGAGAGGAGGGAAAATACGTAAGAAGAATTAGCATTGTTTTCTCTGTATTATTAGAATATGGATGCTTTTCCCATCAGAATATATGTTAGCCTTGTTCTATCAAGAATATCAGCCAAAGTAGAAGACATGAATTGCTATTCTCCGAGATGGCTTCAGGGGCTTTACAGTGTGTTTGTAGACAAAGTAACAGTAAGTGCAAAGTCACCGCTGCCACAAATTCCTGCACCAAATCCTAAAATAATGATGATTTATGCCTTGTTTTGGTTTTCAGTATAATCAGGGCATTTTGGGAAAATCTCTATTTATATAAAGAATCTCTATTTATCGACCACAAACAGTATGACTGAGCAAAGCCCTGAAGGCCCTCTCTTATTTAACTGCAGAAACAACAACAACAAACACACACTCGACTCCTTCATTTCTCATCTCTGCTATATATCGAATACCTGATGCCTTCTGCACTACCTATAGCATTACCAAAATAAAGTGGCACCATATTATCTTAAAGTTTGTGTAAACTACGCAACAAACACTGAAGTTAGATGGTTAAACTGCTAATGATTGGTTCAGCACCATGAACTACTGTTGCCAAGGTTTCTGAACTTGACCTAACATGACAATACTATGAATACTAGAGCACAACAGAAGTTGGAAAGAAGTTACTATAGTTACTCTCAAGTTACTATACCTCACATCATTACAGTCTACAGTTTGGTATTTAGCTAGATCTTTCTTGCACCAACAACCATGTGTCTTCCCTAATGCCTGGATTTATGAGGAATAATGAGATAAAGAAGAATTACGGATGTTTCTTTGGTTATTTCTGTTTATCAGTACAGCTATAACAAGGACCTGCTGCTTATCACTGAAAATCTATCACAGTAAATGAACCACTGTGCTTCAGAGAGCTGGTAGTAAACCACCTACATAGTCTGTTTCTTCATCAAGGTCTCCTCTGTCCTTGCGTGCATTGACTTGAGGGAAAACCTCAACCATAAGCTGAGTGTGGGGACCCGGTGCCTTGCCATTACAGTCCCGGTGATCCACTCCTAAACCGCTGCCGGCCACAGACCCTCCTGTAAGGGAGCCCCCTGCTCCAGACCCACTCCTTTTGCCAGGGTCTGGGTGGATGGGAGGAAGGCCTGGCGGCTGTCCACCTGCCCGAAACAATTCAGGGAGTTCGAGGGAAAGAGCCCGCCGATCTCTCCTTGCAGCAAAATGCCTGGAGAGGAAAAATGGGGGCGGAGGTGGATGATGAGGGGGCAGAGGATGATGGGAGTGGGCTGGGTGGGAAAGAAGGGACTCCTGCTCGGGCGCATAGGTGTAGGAGTGGGGTGAGCGGGTGCTGTGCAAGCGGAGGCTGCCTCCCACTGGAGGCAATCCACTGAACCCATAGCTCCTTCGACCTAGGCTGTTTGAGCTAGACCTGCAGAGCACAAATGATTAAAGGTACAATTAAAAGGTCATACATATTCATGAGTTTTGTAAAATGTCAGTAGAACTGTATCAATAGAAAGGCGATCAACACTGTTTTATGTGCTAAGCATTTAGACTCGAAGCTAACAGGAAAATAAAATAACATCAAAGGTCTAATGTTTCCATGGAGGTAATTACTGCTTAATGAAGGTTCTGGAAGTTCATTAAGGCAATAGCCGGAATCAGTGGTTGCAACTGAATTTAACTGTGTACCTGCGACTCCATCCGGACTGCGGAGGGAACGGGCGCCCCCAGTTGTGGTAGTTGGAACTGCGAGCGTGGCGCTGGAATAGAAACGCAGCAGATCAGAGAAGTTTCTGATCCACTGAATGTCTCTCAGTGAGGTATCAAAGACCCAAACAGCCCAAAAATTAGCAATGACAAATAAAAACTAAGTACAAAAGAAAAAAATGTCATTCCTAGAGTTTCATATTTTCAATTCAACTAAAGCTAGCTCTTATTTGGATGATTTTAGCACCTCTAGAGTGACAGAACAGCACTTACAGTATTCCAGCCAGTGACTAATGTCTCTAAAACACCGGTTAAAAGGAAAATGGAACGAGAACAAGAGTGCGGCTGTTAGTGTATGTCAATTATCCACAAATTAAACAATAAATATAAAACAGCTGAACAAATGAAGTATAAATTGGGCTTTTTAAAAATAGGATTGCAGTGCACTGCAGGTTGTCATCAACTTTAATATACAAACCCCAGAGTGCCAGTTCCACTTAAAGGAACACAAGCAGTTCTTTTTGTTTCTGCATGTCTAATCCTCTGAGCCTGATGGTTCTAATTATATGTTTTACCCTCAGAAATGTATATGTTGCCAATCAAAGCCCGAGCCAGAGAATCTATGCATCGTCCTCTAAATAAACTGTAGTGAGGCATGAAAGCTAAATGTTAAGTAACACTTCAGTCCACACAGAACTACACTGCAGATCACCCAAGAGGAACGCCGAGTGACAGACAACAGCTGCTGCCTTCACTTGCAAGCATATCATAGCATCTACAACTTTCTGTGATGTAAATCTGATCTAAAGGTCACTGGCTATAGATAGTTGTCATCAAAGCAAACAAATAACCACATAAACAATAAATTTATATTACACACATTAGATTACACACATCTACCGCACAATTAAACAACATGAAAACACTCTACAGGAACGTTTGTGTTAAGGATGATCCTAAATGATCTTGGTTCATTCTTTTTAGCAATATGCAAAGTTAGAGTGATGAATTTGCATCACATCTGACAAACACATGGTATCATCTCATAGTCTAAAGTGTAATTTCATGGGGGGGCAAAAAAATAGATAAACGTACAAAAAAAAAAATCAAGTGGCTCCTCACAAAACTTCAACCAAGAACACAAAATTTATACACAACTCTCTCGAATGCTTATTAGTTCAGTGATGTAACCGGTGCCTACTGATATCAATAAACCTGGAGTGCTTTGAGAGAAGAGGAGGAGACTTCACAGTGAAGTGGATCTCACACACCCACCGTGTTTAACACTGTAACCTCTGCGGTTGCTAAACCACAGCCTTTCATCTCACATGTTTTCACTTCCCTCTTTTTTTTTTTATTACTGAATCATCCTTCAATGATTCAGATGGTGACGGAGTTTGTCTCATCACCATCGCTCTCTCTCTGTTCCGTCTTTTTTTCCTCCCCTCTACTTCTCCCTTTTCTCCCTTCTTTCTCCCACAGTTTCTCTGCGGATGAATAGAAGAAGGGAACAGTCAATTAATAGAAGTTGCCATAGCAACTGTATGCCGAGCCAACCCTTGTAGAACTGTTTCAGTTTTTCTTCAGTTCTGGTTCAGTGGACACAACAATAGGGGAATTCCTGCTGTGGATTTATGTATACTATATATTACTGAATGTTTACTATACGGTGCAAATAAATTGCCCTTTATTAGTAATAATTGCAAGCTTTTTTCTATGTCACCCACACATAAGTAGCAAAAGAGTAATATGAAATATAATTCTAAGATACCATGTAATCACATTTGCACAAATGTGCCTACTGCATGAGGTGTGGTCATAAAGTCTGCTTGCAGCATGGATGCTATTATTATTGGTGCTTCAGATACATCAGGTCAAGAGTGCAAGCAGGAGCATGCACACTGGTTTATTGACTTTCAAGGGGTTGTGCACAGTGAATTCAATTCATTTCAGTTTCATCGATATAGAGCCAATTCACGGCAGTGGTTGTCTCAAGGCACTTTATATTGTCTCTCCTGAGGCCGGTTGGGTGGTGAGGGGGAAAGAGATGAGCAAAAACAAAACGAGAACATAGAGACACCGTGAAAAATAAACAGGACAAAACTACTGGGGGGAGCAGACAAAAATTAGAGCTGCAAAAGAAAGGAAATGCTCAGTGTAATCATGGGAAGCAGCACGACTAAGGGTCACCTAATCCAGCCCTAACTATGACCTGTTACAAAGGGTATTGTTTCTAATACCTTTTCAATATTCAAGCACTCAGTGCTGAGTTTTCCTGTTGTGCTCAGTCATTTGAGGATGAACATTTGGCAACAAATGAGCCCAGCTATGGCGTGTGCCCCCTGCTAACAGCACACTGACATCGTTCATCATGTGCCCTCGTGGCTAGATTAAGATCCTGTCAACTTCCGAAAATGAAATGAAAGTTGAAGAGTCACTATTTTGACACACTAGAGTTCTTTTGCCTCTTTTTATTTTCTTGCTGTTCACCAAAAGAAGCCAAATCCAATACATGGTGTGCCATATTTCTTAATTTTGCAGACAAAACAGGCACTGCGTCTCTTCTGAGTAGTGATGACCCTGATGACGGCCCTGCAGTGGGGGATTTCACACAGTGGATAAGCTGTCCTTCTTTGACACGAATGCATCAAAAACTAATGAGATGGTGTTTGTACAGCAGTGAAAACACCTTTGCACCTCTAAAGAAAAGCTGACCAACACGTGTACTTTTATTGCAAGCTTCGTGGATGTTATGTCGACAGAACCTCTGAGTTTGTTTTAGTCTCATTTTTTTAGAATGTGTTCTTAGATTCTCGTTGGTCAGGTGGTACAGGTCACTGAACCTCAAAACCAAGAACAGAGTGGAAGATGTGACCCTGAATGACCTTCCTCTCTTGTGTAAGGTTAGGCCCATTCACTCCTATATTCATAACCCTCATCCAAGTAGTTCAAGCTGTTTCTGTCTAGTTCTAGATACTGTATGCTAACGTGCAGGTCAAACAAACTCAAAACTCATTTGTCTCAGCTGCCATTGGTCTTTTAAATAAATTGTTGTTTTTATGGTGCTATTTTATTCTGGAGTTCTTATTTAATGTGTTCTAGTGGTATAATTATTGTGTTTTTATTGTTTGCTTGGTGCTTTTGTGGTTTCTGCTGACCATACAACAAATTGCCCCTCAGGGTTAATTAAGATCATTCGTCCTTGATCCTTGGAGTGCTCAGAAAAGGACTTCTAGAGCACTATCTAAAAATAGCATCCATGCTCAAGCAATGATCTCCTTAAAGAGGGGGTTTCTCCATGTTTAAATCAAATGTAGTCTTTGACGTTTATGGGCACAGGGGCACACTTGGATGACGTCAGCTAGTCGTAATAAATGCAAGAATATCAACAACACTGTCTTTTACTGCAGGATTATTTTTTTCTGCTTCATAATGTACACATTTTGACATGCACTGATACTAGATGTTTTGGGAGATGTGCTTTTTTTAATTAAAATTAATTTGGTATCCTAAGGCTCAGAAAAGTTTTTAATTTTAAATGTTAATTTTATTAACTTATATAATCAACCCAATTTTTTATTAGTGGAGAGCAGAGTGGGGTGTTAACATGTGCATCATACTTATGGATGGGTGACTCATGTTAAACATGACATGTGAAAGAAATGCAAACGGAGAGCCTAACGTCGCATTTACATGGTAATGAAATACTGAACATAAGATATATGAAAATGAAGGGAAGTGGGATTTATAATAATCTTTTTTAAAAACATGTAAATGTTAATAATCGCTGTCTGAGTGATGATGGTCATGCAAAGTTTCATTCAGACTGGTCCACCTGTTAAGGAGGAGATAAGGTATATCCAGACATATACATACATAGAATACAGTCATTATACAGGGTGGACCGAAAAGAATGATCTGATTTGAAAGTGCTCCACATCTCAGTACTATTATATTATATTATAGTCAGTATTTTAAAATTTACTGCAAGCATCTATGTCCATTACTTTAAAAAATTTAGCCTTTTGAAATCGGATGATTCTTTTTTGTGCACCCTGTAGAGTTTTACTGACTTCTCACCAATTTATCCATCATGTCTGTTTGCTTTTGTTCATCCTCTGTTTTTTTTTCTTCTGATTTGCTGTTTTTCAAATGACCGTAAAACATAACACGTTTTCACACCTGACATAATGAAATACATTTCAAATGAATTAAATTATACTTTCACTGTGATGGATTGCATATTTTGGGCCAGTTTAAAATCTGTAAACAGACATCGTAGACACTAATATAAAACTTGAAACCAAGGCGTTCTCCTAAAGAGGAAAACACATTTGTCATTCTATAAAGCTGCAAATAGCTCACAGAGTCATAACAGGAATGGCTGAAAAGTGCTCGGAGGCAACATAAACCATAAAGTACACATGATTTGTTGTGAATAGGCTGAGAAGTTGTGTTTACGTGTGTGCCCGACCGTCTGTGGTATGACAGTGTGATAAAGTACCAGAGAGAGGGAGCGTCTCTCCAGGCTGCTCTTGCCTAGGCTCATAACGCTGCTCTTTCTAGACTCCATGGTGAAGCTCCGCCTCTCTGAGGAGTAGGATCCCCTGGGTGCTGAAAGGGCACCCAGCTCCAGGTGGCCATTTGGTGTCAGGGTGCAGATCCTCGGGTCTAGAATTGAAAATAGCAAAGGCGTTGAAAGTGTTGTAATAGCATTCCAAACTTCCCTCAGTCATAGTTTAATGCCTGACTGGTGAGATGTGAGAAGCTATTCTCATATACTTACTACAATTTCAGTTGATTTCTGGGGTTCAGTCATAAGACTGCAATTTTTTTCTCATAGCCCACACATTTCCTTTCAAGCTGTCTCGGGGTGCCTTACATTTACTATATTTCCATTTGGAAACCTCCAGGGATGGAGACACATAACAAAAACAAAATAATAAAGAAAAAAATGGATGATAAAAGCCAAACTTATGAGTGTCTGGAGAAAGCCTAAATTAATTCATTCATTTCCCTACAAGGCAACATGATACACTGGTACTACTGTGACGGGCTGTACCAATAAGCTGAACTCAGTTCTGTTCAGTATTAATTTTATCTCTTTATAAACTGCTGGTGATAATAGTAGATGTTACAATTAGCCTCTAATTGTGGACCTACCCCTGTCCTGAATAAGTTAAGAAATCAGAAACCTTATACTATCAACACTCTTAGGCTGGTTATGGGTCATATAGGGGTGGTTTTGGAGACATATTCATATTACATTTTCAGGTGTACAGTTGGGTTAAAAATGAAGGCCAAGTCTGAAGACAAGTGTGGTAATTTCTACTGAGTAGCTATCGGTTGGCTTCAAGAGTTATATGGATTCATAAGAACTGGTTGGATGGATGGACAGACAGGGACTGACAAACAGGAAACAAATGCATTAGAAAACTTGATGTACTCATACGGCAACAGGCTGAAGCCAAACAAAGAAAAATAATACTTATATCCTGTGTGAATGAGTTAACCTTGCATTTTTCCCATCTATGAAGACACAGTCTACAAGGTTCCCTTTTTGCTTATGCGGCAGTGTGTAGAGATCAGATCTTCTGTGCAGCCGTAGTCCACTCAGATGATATAGAAGCGACTCTCCTGCCTCTGAACTCATACTTAATCCTCCCTGAACTGCATTGTTTGCTCGGTCTATTGAGGAAGCCTGTATTGTTTCAACACTTTTACTGTGAGGCTGGATAAAGACAGAGCTGTCAGGAGCTCGGTCTGTGACCCAGCATTTTGAGTTTATTTTGTATTTTTGATTTCTATATGATATGTCAAGTTCTTGCTGGTATTATTAGTTAGGTTTTAGTTGAGTTTTATTTTAGTTTAGGTTTCCATCTATGCCCCCTTGTGGGAGTCTGTTCTTGTCTTCTGTGTCAGTATGTCATGTATTTCTTGTCTGCATGTTTCATGTTGTCTAGCTGGTGTTATTATGTCGACGTCTCTCAATGTTTCCTGTTTTATTTTGAAAAGTCAGGTGTCTCCATGTTCAATGTGTTTTGTTTTACTTCCCCTGTGGAAGTACTTCCCCATTATGTTCATTTCAGTCAGCTGGTTCTCCCATGTGTTTCCACTTCCCCTGATCACCTCCTGTGTGTATTTAGTCTGTGCGTTTTTATTGAGTCTTTGTCAGGTCGTCTGTGTTCCTTCCACCATGTAATGGCAAGCTCAGGCATTTCGTGATTCAGCTCAGGTCTTCCTCATGTTTCATGTTTATAGTTTCTTGCATGCTCCTGCCCTGAATCATGTTCATGTCTTTGTCACAGTATCATAGTTTAGTTTTTCCCAGTTTAGGTTTTAGTATAGTCTTCGTTTTTGCCTTGTTTTTGTACTTCTGTTATCAGCCATAATAAACGGCTCATTTTTTGTCTATTCAAGTTACGTTTCACGTTCCATTTTTGGTGTGCATTTGGGTCCTCTATTCACTCTACACACAGGACTGTGACGAGAGCCCATTCATTTGCCCATTCATTGTTGATGACTACTGGCTATTCTCTGAATTTTTACAAGTTTTTAAGCTTTTGGCAAACGCTTCCATCTTAGTTTGACTTGAGCACATTTAGCCTCCCCTTGGATAAGCCTCAGTGAAAAACAAAGAGTACCGGCTAAAATCTGATGTGCAGGCAGATTCTCGAGCATGTTGTTCCATTTTGAGATGAATGATACAGTCTGTGAATTGTGGCATTAGTGTTAAATCCTTAAAAATAAACATTTTCAACAAAACCAAACATTCTGACCTCATGAATGTTCATCTTATTCCAGGCCTTTTTTAGCTGAGCGGTACTAACAAGATGGCAGCCGAGTGTAATCAGAAAGTTGGGACGTTACCCTTACCAGACAACTTTATGGAGTCGCGTTTTTCACTCTCATCAAAGTTGGAGGAGTGATCGTCATCTGAATA
>VVHJ01043272.1:65384-85770 GCA_015107715.1 Tylochromis polylepis | reverse complement strand
ATTAAATAGAACAAGATACAAAACATTAAAACATGTTAAAAACACAACAGCCTTGATAAACGCAGAGTAGTTTGGACCCGGAAGCAGGGTTCATACGTCACCACTTAAAGACTGGATATCCCACCTGCTGTGAATGTTTTTATGCAGTACAGTTTTTATTATTATCACTTGTCACATCCTGTTTATGACAGTTAAAATAAATAACATTCATATAAGAAATAAAATTGTCTCGTGTAAACTGTATATGGTGTATATAGGCCTATACTACTGTACTTTAATGTCGGTCATAAGGGTGGTACTTGAAGAGCCATATATTTTATGAGGTGGTACTCATTGTGAAAAGTTTGAGCACCACTGGTCTAGAGTAATAGTTCTTCGGGTTTTCTGGAGGTCTTTCAAAGTTTTTATTTGGACACTGGCTGCTTTTTCTATCAATCATTCAAGCATGAAAGCTACTTAACTCAAGAGATGGAGCAATGTTGTGCCTGCACATAACAGACAACTTAACAAAGAACCAATTTTAATTTCTTTTAGGCACTTTGTTGCAAGCAGTCAGTTGCCCCCCCCCAAAAAAAGTTCCCATTTCTATTGTTGAAACTGACAAAAAATTGAAAAGATAACACAATTTGAGAGGCATAAAATCGTATGTTTGCATCAACAAGGTTCTTCCCAAAAGATATACCAGCTGATAACTTGTATATTTTGGCATAATGTGCAGCGTGTCCTCAAACAATTATGAACAAGAAATGTACCGTCAGATGTTGATCCTCCATGCAATACCATGTGGATAGCTTAATTTTTCATCATGACAATGAGCCCAAACACACACTGCCGATGCAGTAAATACATGCCTGGATAGAAAAACACAAAGTGGAACACTGCTAGTCATTGATTGTGTGCACATAATAAATTACATAGCACATGCACACTCTTCTGTCACTGTCTTTGAAGAGTTTGGAAACACCTTCTCTTTCTAGTCTTCACGTCTCTCAACACAAGCATCAGCACTCATCTTTTCATTTGGTTTTTTTTTCAGTTTTTCAAACACAACATACATAAAATAACATTATATATGGGCCAACATTGTAAATCAAATGCACCCTATATATGTCATTGTTTTTTATACATCTGTCAGCAGTACAATAAAATGGCTATGAGATAGCTTTACAAAGAAAGATGAACATCTGCGCATGAGAAAATAATAAAATAAAATGAAATAAAAATAAATCACTGATGATGAGAGCTGAGAGACCAAACGGCAGTTTCCAGTTTTTCTTATCCAAATCTGAAGGTGAGGCAGCATGCATCATCAGCATGTGTCACAACTTTTAAGACTTGGCTCCTTGCAAGCATTATACATTATCCTAAAATTTAAATTGAAGAGAGATTGTTTTAAAACAGAGGGGAAGACCCAAAATGCATTACAGAGCACAGATGTAGGGACAGGACTTCCAGGTAGAGATCTACAAGTAGCAGCAGAGCTGGAAGTGTTGCAGGCCAAAGAGATGAGCTTGAAGATCAGCCAGATTAAAATTAGGTAAATATATTTTTTATTTGTAATTGTTTCAGTGTGATACACATAGTGCATGAGTTTGTACTGCCTTCTCTGCTACTAATACTAGGTCATAGAAACTCTGAGGATCGTTTATTAACCCTGAAATATGCAGTTGCTTCACATCCATGTTTGGGTATTATTGACCTGCTGTGAATGCTTTCACCCTCTTTAAAAAAAGACTTATTCTTTGGTAATAACTGTTTCAAATCAGAAAATAAGCACGTTTTGTGCAAACATGTCATTTGGGAATTGATACCGTGACTCCGGTTCAGTCACTGCCTCTGTGGTCCCATGCAAGTAAGCTTTGAATTATGAGTATCTGTTTCTCCTTTATGGCTCTCCTGCTGATCTGCTTAAGCATGATGTCGTGGCATCTGTCTGCTTGCTCATTTATGTTATCAACTGTGCAATATGTGCACTGCTATTAATGGTGATTTTTTTTTTTCTTTTTACTTTTGACTACTGCAGTAATGTGTTTTTTCATGTTGCTGATCGCTGCTGGTGAAATATAATTTCTCATGTTGGGTATTTTGCCTGTGATAGTTTTGCAGTACATATTTCTCTTTGTGGTGGCGACCAGGCCTGCTGTCAAGGGTAACTCATAATGGGATCACATGGGCTCAGTGTTTAGCAATACTGGCTCACAGCAAGAGGGTGCTGGATTCAAACTCAGGCAGGGCATCTTTATGGGGTTTTCATGTTCTCCATTGATTGTGGAGGTCTCTTTTGGTTTTCAGGTGTTAAGGACCAGATCACTCAGATCCTACACCACTCGGTCAGATAATCCACTTCCAGCCTGTTGGCATTTTCATCCTCATTAGAAATGAGGACAATGATTGTGGTACCATCAGCAAACTTAGCTATGGAGCTCAAGGTACACATGGGGATACAGTCATAAAGTAAAGTAAAGTAAAATTTTATTTATATAGCACCTTTCAAGATAAAATCACAAAGTGCTTCACAGAAGCTAGAACATAAAACATAACATAAAACAACATCAACCAAACATCATAGGTAAACAGTATGTGGAGCTTTGAGCTCAACACACAGCGCTGTGGGATACCTGTGTTTGGATGAGAGTGGAGGAGGTGTGCTTTCTAACTCTGATGCGTTGCGGTCGACCCATCACCAAGTCGATGATCTATGAACATAAGGAGGAACCGAGATCCAGAGAGTTCAACTTTCTGACCAGTTTGTAAAGGATGACTGTATTTGTTAAAATCACAAGTTTTAAACCCGTTCTCACTTAACTACACCAGCATTCATCTTATCATGTTCCCTGTCAATCTGCTGGACACACCAAGGAGTCTATGTAACACCACCCTTTTGGCCTGGTAGGCCTTTAACTGCCTTACCACCAGACTGAGAACAAAAGACTCTGCTTAAACTTTTAACTGCTTACCATCCAATGTAAAGAGATTTCCTCAGTTTGATGCGTTACACATGATCTCTGTATTGTTAATTTTAAAGAAATGGAAATGCTAAGCTGGTGGATGCATTAGTGACATAAGTTGATGTTATCCTAATTTACTGAAACCTTTCAGTAGCATGACGGCACTGTGATTTGGTTTGTTCCTTAATCATAATTTTTTTCTTCTTATTTCAATCTACAGAAAAAAAATCATCCACCCTCCATCTGTTAAATCTACCAAATCATCATTGTCACAATAAACCTTTTGGTAAAAAATCTGCAAACATACGAATATGAGTAACATCATCATGAGGGGCATTGAATGTAAATCTTCACGTGGATCAGAATAATTGTGTCACGGGTGGCTTTTTGTCTTTAAAAAAGGTTTTCCTGTTTTGTGAACTTAATTTCATCTTTCAGTCTGAAGAAAGGTGGTAGGGTGACCTGCTGTGACTCAGCTTGAGCAGTTTGGAGACAAAGTTAAAGACACGAGACTGCAATAGTTTGGACATGTACAAAAGAGGGCGAGTGGATATACTGGAGAAAAGATGTTGAAGGTGGGGCTGCCAGGTAGGAGGAAAAGAGGAAGACCACAGAGGAGGTTCAGAGATGTAGTGAAGGACATGGAGGCAACCTCTAAAGAGAGCAGCTGAAAGAAGAAGCTTTTGTCAAGAAAACTGTCCAGTAGCTCTTGTTGGTTCAGTTAAATGCGGAAAATATGGTTATCGAAACACAATAAAACAAGTTTCTCTAATCTGCAGAACTTCAGCAAGATTTACAGTAATTTGAATGACTCTGTTCCAGCAACTTGAAGAGGCTTTGTGTCATCTTTTGCTTCATCTTTTGATCAGTTTGCTCAAAAAGTGGACCAATGGAATGAAATCTTCTGTGTAGAGAGTGCAGATGGTTACAGCAGTCACCAGCTTCCTCACTTCTATCCTGACAGTTTTCCTGGTTGAAATTTCACCTTTTGCGTGTTTACTTTTTTCCTTTTTATTATATCATTATATAAGTAAATTTAATAAATTAAACATTAAATAAGCATAAGTACATAAAAAATGCCTGGCTAATGTTATGTAGATCCTCTGTTGTGTTGCCAAAGCAGCTCTGACCAATGAATGCATGGGCACTTGACTTTTGTGAGTGTCCTGTAGTTGTGCATTGGAGCTGGATCACGATTGTTCAGGAGCATCAGCGACAGATGGGATTGAAAGTTGAGGAATTTGGAGATTGGTTCTTTGGTGTTTTCATTGAATGTAGCTGGTTGGTTCTTGCACTGCAGTGGAGAGAGCCATCGCCATAGGGGTCTGCAAGAGTGAGTCTTTCAGTGTCAAATTAACGTTAACATGATGCCAGGATCCTTGATCTCCCTGCAGAGCACTATATTGTAATTAAATAATAATAATCAGTGTTCTTCATGGTACCAGTCAGTGGTTTAAATGATATGGCTGATCAGTAATTCTACCACCAAGTAATTCTACGTTCAGTTTCCAGATTCACACAACACTTTCACATCTACACTGTGGCAGTTGGACAGAGTGGTATGTTAAAGTTGATTTTGTCTCACAGCCTGTATCATAACCAACTTCAGACGTGTGCTGAGATGGAACAATTTCGACATTCACACTGACAGCCTTTATCTGTTGGAGTAAACATCTTTTCTTTCCCTGTCAGTATAAACCATTTTCGTTCCACACCGCCACCGCAGTAATGTCAGTCAAGCTTAAATCTGCTTGTATAGCAGTTATGTGCACACACTATTTTGATGATAGAAGTTAAACATGAACTTTTATTCAGAGATGGAGACTCTACCAAGTAAACATCCACAGCTCAAAGCATATTTCAGCTAACAAAGCACGAAAGCAAAACTTCACATACACAAACACCGGTCAGAGATTCAGGCTCTCCCTGAGCTCTGTAAAGTCTACTTTTCACACTGGAGCCAATTAAGGAACCTTTAATTGTCTCAGCCTGCATTTATTCTCGTCTGACTCACAAGATAAAGTATTTAAAAATGTGCAAAACACACAGAACTGCTTATTTCTTAAATCTGATTCATTTCAAATGATCCATTTTAAGTTTCTCCAGTCTCACGCAATAAACTGAAGGCCTACGTCTTATGAGAGATGATTTAGTTAACGATTTTGATCTAAATGGAAAGACTGCTTCAGGATAGCCTGTATCTCACCAACTTTCTCCGGATTCCAATTTGTTAAATCTAAAAACAGCATGTTATATGTTTCCTTTATATTTGTGGCCTCACATGTGAAATAGCCTCTGAAAGGCAGGATTAAAGTGTCCAGCCTGATGATGTATGAGCCGATTTTAATTACTGAAATCTGAGACCTTGTTCTGGGTTTGGGGTTTGGGGCTGTCACAAACAAGCGTGACACACACTTTCAGATGATTCATTTTCATATTGAATGCAGACGGTACAGAACATACACCCACATTTACACACGCACACAGCTGTTGCTGTGGTTTCTCCCAGATAGGGAAGATGATCCATTGTCACGCAATCTGGCTTCTTCTTCAGTATAACTTTACAGCTGTGTTTTCTCTAGGATAGAAGAAATTCAGGAAGGCACACTGATGGTGTTACGCTGCAAAGTCAGTGCAAAAATTAGGCCTGATGTGTACATGACTAGTGTGAATCTTCTTCTTTTAGCACTGTTTGAGCCTATGGGAATGTGTACACCTGTGTAAAATTAAACATTACGTAAGAGTTTGTGTGGATACGGTTGTGTTTAAAAGTGTGTGTGCCTGTGTTAATGTGGGCTCTTGTGTGCCGATACAACAGGCCAGATGTCAAACAGAAACAGGTACCTGACTCATGGCTGCAGAATCCAGATAGGGGAAAAGAATGATGATGAGAAGCTAAAAATCCCTCATATCATCTCCTTATGTACTTAAGGCACAACGTCAGAAACGTCAGAAATGTAGACTTTTTAGACTATAGCATTTTGGCAAAATATATCTTGTTCTAAGAAACAAGACAAAGTACAGGATTTAAGGAAAGTAAAGGAGGATTTTTTTCCTCAAAACAACCTCACTGTTCTGCTTTATTTCATGTTATTTCTCTAACTGTTTGTTTAGAGAAAGAAAGTACATGTTTACAGCAAGAAATGAAAGAACGTAGACATGACAGCAAAATATATGATATATGATATATTTCTTGTTTTTGCAAGTGCACGAACAAACTTAGGTGTTTGTTGACAGTCTGGCAGTGAACTCAGGATTCACATTACTGTTATCAGTAATCTGGAGAAAGTGTTGGAGAAGTGGGACATTGTCACTGAGAGGCAGCAGCAGTAAAACAGTGGCACTTTTCTGGCGTTTACCACTTTTCAGAGTGCCAAACGGACCTTAAAGTTCACAATAAAACCTTTGTTTAACCAGAAAACCTAAATTTTAAGATATTCAAGTTAGCATCACAATAAACTAACCAGCTGATTTAAACTTAAAAAGTTGCAACCACTGTTGCTGTAAATTCTGGATTAACTCACTACAGTAAAAACGGTTACTATGAACACCCGTTTTAGAAAAAAAATTCTGTTGTAATTGAATTTACTTGTAAATGCAATGACATAAATTCAGTGACATAAGATAAATTGTTGTAACTGGAATTCCCGGTATTTTCAAGTAATTTGTATTTACTGTAGTTTGATAAAGTTGAGCAACCTTTTGAATTGCACGGGACTATTATGCTTGCCATTTTCATTCTGGCAATGGGATGATGTCACATCCACTGATGCAAGCTGCGACTTTGAGGTTGTTTCAATCAGTCGTGCACTTCTCCCTTTTAGTAGCCTGGTGCGTTGTGCTGCTGTCACTGCAGGTGGGTTGAAAATACGACTGTATGATTGTGTTGGTTTTTACTACCATTTTATTGATACAGAACATACAGAATAAATGATATACAGAGGGTCAGAGATTAACAGATTATACAGAGGGAAATGTTGCAACAGTATGAAAAATGAGACTTTCTCAAAAAAAAAAAAACTAAAAGAAAATCCTCTTTGCTTCCTGTTTTGACTTCTTCTCCTATAGCAGCGTTGAAGTGGAGGTTTTGTCTGAGTGACGACCTTCTTCAGGAGAATACTGCAGCAGGTATTCATGTCCTAGCTGCTGGTATAAATGGTACACAGTGACAGGGCAGGTATATTTGGTCCCTTAATCTGAAAGTAATCCTCCATTTCTGGTTTCACAACTGCTCAGCAAGTAATTGGCAAACATTTGCATGGAAGACTTACTTTGAAGGCGAATGTTCTCTGTTTCCTTTTCACATTTCAGCAAGTAGTTGGCGAGTGCAGGCAAGTCAGTGCCTTCCATACAAACTACAGGTAACCATGGCAACCTGCTAGCAACCAAAGTTATCACGAGGAGGTTTTTCCGGTGCACCACTGAATACCTCTTTGTGACCAGTTTCACCTAGCACTGACAGCAACCTCCTGTAATCACTTACAAACTAGTTAGGAAATTTCCCTGAAACCAGCAAAATGTACTTATATCAAAAATAACAACAGTATTACTTATTCTGCCAGACGCTCTGCCACGGCCTGACCTGGGTTTAATCCTTATTATCACATTAGTTGTATTTAACAGGTTTAATAAAATGAGTAGAAAGTGCTCTTTTACTTTTTTTGTGAGAAGGTTGTAATTTTTAAGGACTTCTTTGCTAATGTAGCCAACTTGCAACTGTCTGTTTCCCAGATTTATGAGCAAAAAGGAGCTAATTGAAGGCATGTCAAATAGTTGTTGAAATACACGGTTTGGCTTGAATCACATCCAAAGGAATTTTCCTGGGACCTTAAGAAGTGTTGAATACAGCTGGAAAAACTCTGCTCCTGTGATGTTTTAGTAATACCAAACCAACAGAAGCAGATTTCCTCCATCACGAGATTTACACTGCGAGAGTTAAATTAAGAGAGGATGTGTGGGTCTGTGCTTCCTCTGCTCTCATTAACAGATGATTGCACTCTGGCTGTTTCTTGGAGAATGGCCTTGATGAGCATTTGTGGAAAAATTCTAATGGACTTCTAGAGGAGGAAAGAAAAAAAAAGTACAACTACTTTTGGAGAAAAGCCAGCTATAATGCTACATATGTAGCATAGTATATAGGAAACACTAATTGCACACGTAGATTGCTGCAGTGTGCTGTTGTAATTAGACAGATGGTTCAGACTGCAGCGCGATGATTCGATGTTTCTAGAGGGCCTAACTCCGGTTCCTGCTGAACTGAGCCAGTGCTTGTTAACATTTAACTGTTATCAGCTCAGTAGGCACAGGAGATTGAGCCCAGGACCCTGCACCACCCTGCTTTCACCACAAGGGGAAGCAAACAACAGGTATACAGGTAGGGAAACATAAAACCAGACAAATAAAATAAAAAAAAAGAGGCTTTAAAAAGTGGATTTCAAACAAAACCTCCCGCAGATTACAGAACACTATTTCCTCATGTGTATGTCTTATGTTATAAATTGACATGTATTATTTGAAACTTGTGGCTCTACATCATTAAAAAGGACATTTAAAATGCTCAGTAGAAGCCACATTTAGTTCTAGAAACAGTGTTAAAATTCATTGAACACTTAAGATTTTAATAACTAAGAAATTTGCATGCAAGCTTTAGACAGTGAGGAAAAGACATAGAGTTACAGACTATTTTTTTACTGCTTAGTGGAATGTGTTTTCATTTTTGGTTCACAATCTCAGTCCTGAGTAAACTGAACTACTGAACTAAAGAGCGTGCCAAAAGTGATGTCACAACTGCTGCCATGTGCCACATTTTTGGCTGTGCACCTCTCGAGTTTTGTAAGACAAACGGACATGACTGGTTTAGTTTTTACCACTATTTCAATTATATATTAATACAGCCTAAGATCAGAAAATTCCAGATTGTCCTGGGGGTGATCAGTGGTGTGTCTACAAGGGGGCATATGGTGCCATGATTGCCCCCCACCAATGCCACTGAAGTAGAGCACTAATCTTACAAAGCCTAACATCATTGGATGAAAAGATGAATAGGAGCAACACAAGTGTACTGAGTACATTTACTCTAGTACAGGTTTAACATATGTGTACTTAATTTAAGCATTTCAATGTTATTCTGTTTTCTACTTTTACTCCACTATATTTTTTTCAAAGATTATTTTTGCTACACTTTATTTTAAAGCTTTAGTTTTTGCGGATAAATTGCATTCTCATAGGTGATGTTACCAAGGTATATAAGTAATTAAAATCATCAACAGCTTGAACATTAAAAATACATATAAACTTAAATGAGTCAATAATACATTATGACTTTTCCCATTTTAAATTCAATTTTCAATACCAATTTTATTTTGACTTCTCAGATACCAGCGCTGATGTTGAGCATCTATTGTTCAAAAGTACACTGCTCATTAAAAGACGGTGGTTAAAAGACAATAAAATATTAAAATACATAAAAACTGAGTCAGATTGAAGACATATTTTATTATTCTTAATGACATTAACAACATTGTTCGAGTTCCTGTAGCTCGTTTTTAAAACTGTGTGGCGATTGCGTGAGCAAGAACGATAGAGATAAAATAGCTGCTGTAAACCCAGGATAACCCCAGTGAGAGTGCTGTGATGCTTCTACAGTGTTCAGCACTGAGAAACATTTAAAAACCATCTCAGATCTCCAGATTTAAACAAAGAACAGTGTTAGTAGTGCTGTGTAATCAACATACAAGTTCATAGAAGTGTTTACTTGAAACATGAATACACACATGCATGGACACATAGAGATACACACAAAATCAGTACCTTGCTTTCATGACCACCCAGACAGTAAATGAGCCCAGGGTTCACAATTATGCCGCTACTTGTTTTCCCGATGGGACATTTCCTGTACTTCCTTCCTGTATGAGTAAGACTTACCCGTCCCTCCCTCCTGCCTACGTCTAACCCATCTTTCTTTTTTCATAAGCCTTATCTTTGTCCTCTCAGAGAGCACACAAAAGAGCGCTGCATAACATACTAACAGATGGTATAATGTAGACAGCGAGAGAAGAAGGGAAGTGCGCTGGAGAAACCCTGTGAGTTGCTCCAACTGACAAACTGTAAAAGAGAAGCTTGTTATTTTCATGTAAATGGTTTGGTAGGAAATCACTGTGCTCTCTGCTACAGCAGGTCAGTTACACAACCAATACAGGATGTGCCTCATGCACCCTCAAGCACTCTCAGCAGTGGGAGCAGGACGTTAAACGCCCAAAATCAATTATATATTTAATTATACATCATATAATGCTAGCAGAACATCATTTTTAATTTAACAAACAAACCCCCCAAAAAAACAACCAAACAAACCCTTGATTACTTGTTGATATCTTACAGCTGTTACAGCAGAGGGAGTGAAAAGCTGGAAAGGTTTGAGAGGAGCGGAACTTAGCCACTGTGAACACAGGACTTCACTGAACTGTTCACGGAGCAAGCTAAGTCCTTCACCTCCACCAAACTAATGCTGAAGGCGTCTGGAGGACACTGCATCTACATTTTCTAATGCAGGGCCTGAGCAGGAGTACACATGGATTGCTTTTTAAGGGAAAGGTTTAACATTTCTGGAGATCTGAATATGACTTTAAAATCTAGATAGTTAATGCTAAGCGCTCGGAGGCAGCTGTTTAGCTTAGCAGCTAGCCTTGCTTTGTCCAAAGACAAATTCTCGTAACTTTGTAACTGACACATACAAATGAACACATGGAAAACACCAAAGTGTGAAAAACTTATTGTGCAATGATTAAAGGCTCAGTAAACTATTCAGGGGCCAAGTGTTAGCCTGGACCATATATACCATTGACCACAAGACTTTTTTTTTCTTGCACCTTAATAAGCTTTATAGGCACTCTTATGTAGGTTTTCAACTCTACAATGAACCAGGCTAACCATGCTTTCACCTTAGCTAACTCTGCTAACCCTAACCATAATTCTACTCCACACTTTGGGAGAGTAGCATCAACCATTGCTAGCAAATACCCAAATCCCAAATATCCACTGAGATTATCTCAAATTTAGCACTAAATGTGGTTCAGAACATTTTTTGTATGTATTACTTTACATAGTTTAACAGCATTTAATAACACAAGCACGGTTATTTTGTTGATTGTCAATAAAATCCTGCACTGTTAGGATTAGTTGAAACTGTGCCTTGGTGAGGCTGTGTCTTGCTGCAAAGCAGACAAGTCTATTTAAAAAATGGCACCTTTAAAACACAAGCAGTTTATAAAGATTCATTCATTTTTTTCGATCTGAGAGGATTCATCAAAGTATTTAGAGCAGCGAGCTATGCTAACATTGGTAAATGGTAAATGGCCTGTATTTTGTATAGCGCTTTACTTAGTCCTTAAGGACCCCAAAGCGCTTTACACATTCAGTCATCCACCCATTCACGCACACATTCACACACTGATGATGGCAAGCTACATTGTAGCCACAGCCACCCTGGGGCGCACTGACTTTGTATTACTTTACATAGTTTAACAGCATTTAATAACACAAGCACGGTTATTTTGTTGATGTTGACATTGATGTTGCCGAGCAGCCATCAGGCGCAGGAGACGTGGGTTTCAGCTGTAGCTGGTTGGAAATCCCTGGCAATGTGATTTACATTACATCACAACCAAATCACTCTGCCAGGAATCCCTCCAGCAAAACCAACCATTCAGTATCCTGCTTGTGAAGACAGAAGCTGAGGAGGAGGAGGGTACAATTAAAAAAAGAAAAGAAAAAAAAAGATGTAAGTCATGGTGGAGAAGAGAAGGTTGCAGGTGAGGCCAGAGAGAAAAAAGAAGAAGGGCACAGACTGCAGGTGTCTATCTGAGTACACATCAGCATGACAGAGTAGATTTATCCCTTCATCACTATGTCATTATGGGACACACACTTTTAAATGGTAACACATGCACATCCACACGTCATGCTTGTGTTGTGTGTGTATGTGTGTGTGTATGGGGTGGTCGATAGAGTTGTTTTTTTTTCACTGACGCACCTGGACAAACAGATCTGCATTTTAAATCTCTAGGCTCCGGGTCATTGTAGGCACTCACACAGGTGGGTCACAGAGTGTGCGTGAGTGTGTTTGGAGCTGAACAGGACTGTGCTGATTATATTGCTACGCTCTCACATACAGCAATCACGCAAACCTACAGAATAGCCACATTATGCTTCTGGCATACCATGCACGTTACAAATTATAAACACTGGATTTCTGTTAGGTTTGGAGTATGCAGGATGAAAACAGCAAGCCCTCCAGAGTTAAGACAAGGACTTGGCTTTGATTAGGGCTAGCTATACGACTATGAAGAGACTGGAAACAAACAGCAGTCCCACAGGGTAGAGGAACACTGCATGCTATAAAAGTGAATATACAGGCATACGAACAAAGAGAAATCATTTTTTCATAAAACCATATTATGGTTTCTATATTATCTGCTCATTTGCCACACCAGACGAGGTGTTTCACCCATAGAAGCATATAATTCTCAAACTTGTCATATCCATTTCTATCATGAGGCCCGTTTTAGTTATTTTAGCGCTTGTGAATTGTTAAAGCTTGTCTACCTGTGATTGAAACACCCCAGATAAGATGTCTGTCAACATGCTAGCACTTTAAACCATCATTATTCTCCTTTAATGACATTATTACTTTACCATAACTACTTTTTACACGAGCACTAAGTAGTCATTCTGCATTGTTATATTCTTCTTATTTTATTATGTCATTACTCAGTATTTTAGGGACAGACCACACCCATAAGTGCAACTTTGCCTTTAGGCTCTCTCTCAGCTACACAATGCGATCTTTTGCTTTTGACTGACAAGATTCCTGCATCTGTCTCTACAAATGTCCTGCAACACTAACAGTGCTGCTGAGTAAGCTGGAGAAGAAAAGTTGGAAGGAAAATGTCAATTTTTCTGCATTACAAAATTGTTCATCATATCGAAGAGTATGTATGGAATTAGGCAACTTTACTCTGAAACGTGAAAAACTTTCCTGGTTGCCTGTATTTTTGATTACAGTATTAAAATTAAAATAAGAGCCTTTTCTCCAGGTACCGGAGAACATAAGAAGGCAGAAAATGTGACCTGACTACCGGGAAAACTGCTTCCTGATTTTGCATCCAAGAAACAGGAGTAAATGGGGCGCATGTGGCTGGCTATTCCAAATATTTATCTCAACACAGCGTTTGATAGAAGAGGAAATATGAATAACCAACCCAGAGTAAACAACAGCCTTCCTGTCTGTTCGACACTGATATTCTCCGTTAAATGTTTCTGTGCCTGCTGGACATAACTTCTGGAACTGTTAACGTGTTAAAAAAAAAGAGTTTTCTGTTAAAATGTGTAGAGCCCGGATCTGTGTGAGAAGTGATGTATAAAAATGCAGCTATAGCACGCTAGAATGAACACACTGGCCTACAAGTTTGAACAATCTTTAAGTGCTAAAGCTGCTGCAATCAATATTTCTATATTTGCAATGGATTAAAATACAATGGTTGCTCAATGTCACAACGCTTTACAACAATTTTTATCAACTAATTGTGTGCCGCTGCACAGCTTTATGGAGAGGTTTTGTGTTTTTCAGAGCCATTCATTTTCAGCCAAACGTTAAATGAATACACAAAAAATACCCCCCAAAAGGTCTAAAAACTTCTGTATACTAGCTTAATCACTAGCAGTTAACATTTTCCATGCAACACACAGGCTTCATGGTGTCAAAGTCAAAACCCCTGTTTCAGTTCTAGGAGGAGACACAAACCCAACCTCAGGGGGTCACAAGCCTGGATAAATGGGAGCGTTGTATCAGGAAGGGCATCTGTGCCAAATCAAAACATGTGGATGCATCTGTTGTGGTCACCCCTTGGGAAATAACAGTACCGCATTTAGCTGCCTCAGCAGTTGGTGGTGACCAAAACAGAGCTAACAGGGGTTGCTTGGCAATTAATTGCTAAGACTGCATGGATGACTAAAGGTGACCAGAGATCATAAAACGGGAATCCGACGACTTCAAGTGACTACACGAAGCGGGAGGACTTTGAAGACTTGAACCTGAGATTACAGTGAATACCATGATTGACATGTGACCTGGTAGTAAATACATTAGAGGGTTACCTAGGCAACTGGCGCCTGAAACATCCGCAAGCGACCAGCTTAACAGCTTTTCACTAAGGTGATAATACGTCACCACTGTCTGGAAAGCTTTTTTGTAGTTGTTTAATTGCTTTACCTTTGTGCTAACAGTTGTCTTATTTTGGGTCCCTGTGTTGCAGTGGCGCTCCACTCTGTCTCAAACTTTTGCGTCCCCTGTTGTGTTTGTCTGGATTCACAGCTCGCTGACAGTAACAGCCCCGAGCTAGTCTGTTCCTGGGCTCAGCTTTGACAGCCAGTCGCGGTAACTCGATAGCTCAGTGCTGTCTGCTTTTCTCCATCCACATTTCCATCTCCCTCACACACTCTCCATCTGTCAAACACCAACCTATAGACGTATATATCCAGATAGTGATGTGCACTAATGCAGAGCTGCTGAATTAATGATGGCAGGAGTGACAAACCCACACATAGGGGCTGTTATGGGAGACCCTATGTGAGGGTTTTATCAGATTTTATTTGGGAGCACCAAATAAGTAGAAACTGACACAGCTAAAGTTAGACACAGGATGTGGAGCATAAAAAAAAGGAAAAATTAAAATTAACTCTGATTTGTACTTCAAAGGGGTTCATCACATGTCTCCAAAGACACACTCACATGACAACATGGAAACAGAGTCTAACATTTCAACCAGTATAAAACTTGTTCACTCCTTGCCTGTGGCTGCCCCTCGGCTATGGGTGTTTGACAGCTAAATGAGCGACAATTGGCCTGGCCGAGCTCCAGACTGCCTGAGCTACTCAATAACAGTTGGAAGAACGTACATGACTAATGCCCTCCACTCAGACTTCACACTCCTTTTTTTTTTGTTCTTTCCCATTTTCCACACTTCAGTCTTTCACAACTAAGACTGCACTGGCAAACGCCGTTCATTGCAACACATTTGACTATTTGTTTTCAAAATGAAAGTCACAGAAGATGTGACGATAAATGAATGAGGTTAACAGTCATGTGTATGTCTTCGCTGTATGTATGTAATACTGAGAAGTGCTCCTGATTTTTGACCAGTCAAGAGAAATGGCTTCACAGATTGAAGGAAGTCGTCTTGTGACAGTTAAAATAACTTTTTGAGCCGCCGCACTAAACGTTTTTCTTTCCACTTAAGAGTGCTCATAATAGCACGCCGCTTGCAGCCAGGCTCGAAGCTCATCTGGTGAGCTGCCTTTGCAGAACATAAGTACTGAAGCGCTATATCCACAAGCGCTGGCATGTTCTTTAGAATGACAGGAATAAAGTTTGCAGAAAATTGCTTTTTCTCACCCTCCTTTTATCTGGTGGAAAAGTATGCTTGAAAAACAGAGTAGTGCTATGGCTATGCTGAAAGCGCATCAATTTCCTGGCTACCACCTCAATCTGGGGATGCATTAACCCAACACTCAGCACACAGATGGGCCTCATATATGGGAGCTCTCGCTGACTGCTCAACAATCTCTGCTCCTCTCACCTTACCTTCGCTCTCTCGAGAGCTACTAGCCAGAGCCGTTCTCTTGTGATTACCCCGTGATTTTAACAGCCTCAGCTGTGCTGTATTTTGGCTAGACACTTTTTTTCTGGGAGCAGGCCAAGGGCACACATGATTGGTTGGGGTCTGTCTAGGGCTTGTGCACGGTTGATTTATCCCAGTTTGACCTGAAGCATTGAGGTCAAAGTGCCAAAGAAAAAAATAACAGCAGCTGCTGGACACTTAGATCATCAGTTTCTGGCACTTTGCTCATAATGTTTAAAGGTTCAGAGTCATTCACTTGTCAACATCTTAAGGTGGCTTAATTCCAGCGCCACAAGTCCCCATGTGGACAAAGTGGGCACTGCGTTTTTTGCAAATCTATAGGAGGGGTTTCCTGAGCCAGCAGTACAGTTGGCTTTATGCTCGTGGTGGCGTGAAGAGAGGCAGGAAGGGAGAGGGATAGAGTGGCAGAACAGAAAGGGAGGCTGACACGGAAAAGAGGAAAGTCAGACTGAGGGGACATGACGTGTGTGTAGACAGCGAGAACTTTAACAAGACTAAATAGCTTCAGAGATTGAGGGGTTTAACTTCAGATGTCCTTTAGCTGCCTTTTCACAGCACATTTGTGCTGTTGGATTTGTGATACTCAGAGCCAGGAGCCCACAGTACATGGGCTCATAGACTTTTTTTTTTTTTTTTAGTAAATCTGACCTAAAATAACCTAAAGTAGTATTGTTTGGAGTGATGTTTATGTATTACGTTGAGAAAAGGTCAGATTGAACTCTGGCTTTAAAGGCTCTCTTATATGACATTCAGTGGTTCCACTTTATTTTTGCTTGACATTTTCATATGGATAGCCTAAAGCTATTATTCAGTAATCTACCCATTTCTTTTAGCCAATCACTCCACTCCGTATGGACTACTTTTATCTGTCTTTGTCAAAGCAATAACTTTGTGGCAATTATAGAATTCAGTAGAATAAAATACCTAGAGATGTCCTTTAATCTTTTATGTTTTGCAGGCGGGGAAAAAGTTTTTCTTCCCTGTGCTTATTAGTAGTAATTTAACTCAAAAGATGAGAGAAACCAGGACATAATTATTTTATAATTAAATGCATGTTCAACAGCTCCTCTGGTAGTCATCTGAAGACTTTCACGTCTGAATAGAACCTGTATATGTTTTTTCCAGACAGAAATCTGAATTGTCGACACATGTGTAAAACAAAATAATAAGAAAAAAAATCTGCAAAATAAGGATAATTACAAGTCATAAGATGGTTTACATTTGCGTGTAAAATAAATCAACACAAAATAATTAGGCTGAGGTTTGGCCACAGCAGCCAAATCACTTCTGCAGAAATGCCGTGCCCACTAAATCTCTTACAGACCAACGTCGCAGAAAATCTGGAGGCTAAAAAGCCCTTAAAGAGTGCTTAACTTTATTTACCTCCCAAGATGCCAGCAGGGCAGTGCAAGGCTTTTGAGCCCTCTGTGGACTTCAGGCCTCAGAGGGACCTCCAAGTTACCAAATTACTGCTCTGGGCACTTGGAACTAAACAGACCCTTTAACTTGTGAAGACCTGCGATACTGCAGAATAAAGCATGTACATGAATACTTAGTTTCTTCTGAGATTTCAAGCTTAAAGGTGCAGAGGCAGCAGTTATTGCCAGTATTGATTCGATCTGTTTATTTTTTAAATAATAAAAAAAATGAATGAACGAGTGGGGAATGCATCCTTAAATGATTGAATCACGATCTTTACACATTATCAAATTGCCCTGCCTGTTTAGAAACTAATAATTTGTAGACTGATAATGACTGAGATTTTTTTTCCTTTTTCCTTCTCGTCTTCTTCTTCTTCTTCTTTTTTTTAATATAAATGTTCTTATTCATTTCTATTATTATTGTTCACATGAGTGCAATCTGATGATCCGTCAGTGATGTTACTTGATTCTGGTCACTATTAAACTTGAAAAGGACCAAAACGTTTGTTTTTCTTTTTTAGATTTTTACATCAATAATTTAGTTTATAGTTTTAACCATTTGAACAAAACAATAAGTTTTAATTAATAAATGATGCCAGATACTTAATTGCTGTAAGGTAAAGCTATGTTCAGACTCATCTTCACAAACTAGAACTTAAACATGTTGTTAGGCGTCATCAGTAGTTGTGTGTTTGCTCTGTTACGACGTGTTAATTGCTGAGAAGATTCAAATTCTTGAAAGCTCTGACCTTAAAACAATCCTGACAGAAATCCACACTGCCAAAGATGAAATGAATTCTTCGGAAGGTGATGTCTGCACTCAACCTGCAGCAAACCTGCAGTTCACTTTGAAGAAACCTCACAAGACCATCCTCGAGCCAAGCAGCAGCATCAATCATAGTTTCCCACACATAAATGAAGGTATAGGGAGTTTATTGGCCTTGGAAAAATGCAATAAACGAGGCTTTCTGTGAATGCAGCCATCTGTGGAACTTTTAAAAGAACTTCCTGTAAACAAGACTGAGGAGAACAAATCCCCTCACGCTCTTCCAACGCTGCCTCGTATTAGCCTTTCATCTTTGTTTTCCTCCATTTTTTTTCCTTGCTGTTCTACACTTTCAGTCTCCAATCTCTGACTTCCAACTTTCTTTCTGTCTGCCACTTCACCTAGTCTGTGTCAAAACAGCTCTGTAGTCTCCCTCACTCGCAGCTATTTCCTTCTAAAGCACCCTGTTGAGCTTCTTTTTCCTTACATATGTTAAATCCAGGATGATGTTTTAACTTTAGAACAGCATGTTCCCAAACTTGGGGAATTTATTATTGATTTTACGATAAAATCCAAAATTCAGACAGTGGCATTCATTTTAATGCAGAACTTGTCCTGGTTTTCATCAAATTTTTTAAATTAAGACACAAAACAAAAACATTTTCAGATATTTTGTCTAATGGCGACTCTGTTTCTAACAGTAGCCGGTGTTTATAAACAACACGATCGGTAAAACAGCTTCATTCTAGGGTGTTTTCCAGGCTTCCTCTGTGCACGTGCAATATCAGACCAATAAAATTCAATCAGCAAGGCCTGGACACTGTCACAGCGCCCTCTGCTCTGATGTGTGTTTTATTCGATCCGGTGCTGATGTAAAGCAGTTTTATGGCAGTGCTGCAGTTTGAGCGTTTTGCTGTAATTTTCTCTGCTTCTCGTAGATTAAAATATCATCAAATTGTTTTTTTGTGCTGCAGCAGCAGCAGACGTTTTTGGATGTTTAAAAGTATTCGCTTTATAAGTTTCAGCTGCGATTATGAGGCCGATGCATCACCGCTGGTGTAAAAACAAGTAAAAAGTACACTTCATACTTTTAGACAAAAGCATGTGTGAAATATTATGCAAATTAAAAGTGAAATCACTCCAAAAACAGCTGCAGACGCTTAAAGTGCCGACTTATTTCGTATTTTCATGTCAACAGCAGTTTGTCACAGTGACATGCTACTGCTCTTAGCAGCTCTTTGTTCTGTGGTCCCACTTTTTTTCTTAATGAGAAGTTAAACTAACTCTGGACAATTTCAGTACCTCCCCCTGGCACAGACTGAGGCAGGTGTTTTTCTTCGGTTTTTTTTGTTTGTTTGTTTGTTTTTTTCTCCAGTCAGAGTTTGATATGTTTTGCTGTAGTTTTCTGGACAATATCAGTTACATTTTACTGCTCGCTGAGGAAACCCAGATAGACTGGTAAAGCCACTCGAGTACGCAGTGAGTTGTGGCCTGTGTGTGTGTGTGTGTGTGTGTGTGTGTGTGAAACTGCAAAGTGATGTGAAGTGGAAAAGCCCAGCTACTTCCTCTCTCTGTGCCAACTTTTAACGTATGGAGAGAAGGAAGGAAGAGAGACTGAGAAGCGCGAGGGAGAAAAAGAAAAGAGTGGAGAGAAGCCACATGGCCTGAGCTTTATGTTCTCTTTGTTATACGTCTGTCACCACATTCAGAGTGATTCAGATCACCTTTGAAAAAAACTTGTTGACACATTATCAGTTATACAATTAAACATGAAACAATCAAAACAGTGAAAGTAATCCAGATGAAAAGTGATTTGTAGTTTCGGAGCAATGAGTTGTTTATTGGTGAGGAGAGCTGAAGCAGGCTAAAGAAATGATGAATTGAGAATCCATTAATTCTCATATTTGTAAACATAATGGAAACCTCACAAAAAAACCCTCAACGTAAACGAATATGTTTAGCAGCTTTTAAAAGGGAAAACAGCTGAATAGCCGGCCATTTACACACAAGTGTAAATGAGTGAATAATATTAACCTTCCATTCTTCAGCCAACAGAACGTGACTCGCTTATACGCTTTCGCGTTCATTCCTTCACCTTAACTTTAACCCCTTATCTGAATCTGAACAATCTGCAACTTATTCTCGTAAAATTAAATTAAAAAAACTTTTATGAGATTTAAATTTACAGTTTTGTACTGTTCTTACAACTCGTTTTAAAAGTTTGCCGCCTCACTAATCCTTCTATCGCACCGTCTCTTTTTATCACTTTCCTCACAGACAGTCCCGACCTGACCTTTCTTAAGAAATTAGCAACCACAAGACAAAATAACTAAATAATTCTTCGAACATACACTCGTTTAAAGGGATTCCCAGGAAATAAAGAAACAAATAAATAAGCCAACCAAATCTAAATTTTCCAATTTTAAAACCTCAGTTGTAAAACTTTTATAACTGAGCATCTCAGTCGCATATGGCAATCTTGCAAGTGCTGCAATTCCACTGTGGACGTTGTGTTTTTTTTTAGTTTTTTTTTTTTTAAAGTAATTCATTTTC
>VVHJ01043272.1:34352-62323 GCA_015107715.1 Tylochromis polylepis | reverse complement strand
AAGGAATTTTTTTTTTTTTTTTTTTTTTTTTTTTTTTTTTTAAAACATATTACATCTATGAGTGTAATCAAAAGAAATACTCTAAAATTTATTGTCTGCACTGGAAAAAGGAAAACGGAGCAAATGAGGAAGACTCAATCCACTGACTTTGTAGCTACAATGTGAAAACAACTCCAATAACTTTGTAAAAGTTTTCTTTCCTTTTTGCCGAAGTCATCAATGTTCCTAAATCAGCTGTTTCAGAAATAATTGTTCATGAAAATGTTCATTGAAATCAGAGCTGATGTTTGGATGGTAGCCAAGCAGGGCAATGTTTGTCCATCAGTTTCTATTTATGGCCAAATATTATGTTGCTAGGTAACAGTCAGCTCTATCAGAGTTATCAAATTAGCATTAGCAGCTCAGTGAGCAGCAGAAATGTATATGTCTGATGTCATCTGTTCCCTTTTGCAGCCTCAAAGAGAAACACAAAGAAATGTTCCAGGAGAAGATGCAGAAGCTACTGTTGGAACTGACTAACATCAGTGACACGAAAACCACACAAACGCCAGTAACTGGTGTTTATTTGTCTGGCCATTGTAATTTACTGTGACTAAATGGATGCTGAAATATTGACAAATCCTTTCCAAGGATCCATAAAACGAGCTATCTCACAAAGGAGTGCTCGAGACACAAACTATAAAAAGTCTTATTTGGTCTGGCAGGTTGCCCAAACGGCAAATGAAAACAAAGGCCGCCTACGCACGGACTATCAGTGACAAGAGAAAGACGGCCAGACAGGCAGTCCCACCAGGAACACTTTCACCTGAGCCGCAGACAAAAGCAGCCGCTGGGAGAAAAGCGTGTGAGTGGAGTAGAGAGATTCATTTTGTCTTTCATTTTCATTCAGCATGCACTCACAGTTTTACCGGCTTGCATCTTTCTCTACAGTTTTGCCTTACAAATGTAGTGTTTTGAGAAAGTTGCAAACACTGTATACTTTCCCCCCTTTCTGTGTGTGTATGTGTGTGTGTGTGTGCTCATGTTTCCCTGTGCATGTATGAATGAGTCATCCCAGGGTGACCCCACCCTATGTGGGCGGTTGATTTGGCGGGCTGGGAGTATTTGGCCTCCGTCAGTCTGCCTGTCCCAGAACTGCTCATAACTGGGCTCTTTGTTTCAAATGTCACTCCTCTCAAAGGAAGGGAAGGCTTCCACTCGCGCTCTTTTTTTGTTGTTTTGTACTGCCTGAGCCACATATTACTGCCTGGAACTGGCTGGTAACATATCCTAAAAATTGAACCAATAGTTCTTTTTCTTTTCCAGCTTGATTTTAAACAAAGGAGACTTTGAACTTGTGTTGGGGTCTTATTTATCTTCAAAGAGTTCACAGTTTTGGGACCAAATCTGTGTGTTCTTCGAGGAAAATAAAAGGCTGGCTCATGACTGTGAAGAGCAGAGTATAAGTTAGGAGTGAAAGGATTCAGTATCCTTTCTTACATTACTTCTTGGGGCACATAAAACTGTGCTTTTGTGGCAGCATTTGAAGTTCTTTTGAAACAAATTTTAGCTTAGCTAACTTGTGCCAAAGCGAAACACAAGCTGATGAGAATCTGATTGCTTTCTTTACTCCAAAACTGCCAAAATGGGCAAACACCTTAATATAATTTCACAGTAGATTAGAAGTTATTGCATCACCCTATCCAGTATTCATGGTTTCAAGTATTCTATTATGTCTGACAACAGTTTTACATTATATTGGCCATGTTCTTGCAAACTGCCTGGAGGAGTGGGAGTAGATTTTCATTGCCTAAATTAAGGTTAAATGTTAACACATTTGGGTGTTTTTATGCAGGCCTTCCATTTTCAGTATCTACTCTGACAAGCTCGACTGCAGCATTAGGAGAAATACCCCATCAAAGAAACAGAGAAAATTTCCACCTTTAATATTCAATATCCTTCTTTGCAATGCAGTCATAAAAGCTCTGCTTTATAAGATTCACCAAAGATGAAAAATTAAAAGATCAGGATAAATCATGTACTTTTTTTCAGGCGGTGACTGCACCACAAGGAAGTTGTGTAAGTAGTATTCATATTTTTTGTTTCTTTTTTTGGTGAATCATTATTTCTTCTTACCCTGGTAGCTCTTACTTTTGGTACCAGTCCAAGCCATCAGAAAATCACAGATTCAGAGGAAATGAGTGGCTCTAAATCCCATAAAAGGTCAACAGGGTTGAAGATGCTGAACATTCATCACTTTACATCTTTTTGTCACATCACTGCATCTTTATTTAAAAAAAAACAAAAAACTATATATATAAAAAAAATTTTTTTTAGGAGAAGGCTGTCACGCTGTTCAAAAAGCAATGCAGAATAAAAGCAAGCTGGAAGAAAACCAACAGGTAGTTCAGTTTGGTGCTGAATGTTAGTGAGGTTAAAAAAAAAAAAGAAGCCTGCTACCATCCGGTATGATTGACAGACAGTCACACTTCAGCCAGGAGCCAAACAGGAGTGCCAGGGTTTCAGAGCTGACCAAGACATGCTCTCTCTTTTCTTTTCACATCACAAGTAAAATATGAGATTGATTTGGGCCGAAAAACAAATGACAGACTAACAACTTCATGTGATTATATCCTCACACGTGCCAAAATTACTTAGAGGAATTGCCAAACTGCCATTTAGAGTAGTAAGTCATTTTAAACCCTTTGTCCAGCAATTCACTAATCAGATCTAAATGATACTGCAGCAGTCCTGCCATGGATCCGCCTTTTTAACTGTAAAACATTAATTTTACACTAATTTTAATCACTTTCAGTTCAGAGGATGACATTTAGCAGAATCTGACAGTTCCCTTTTCACACTCTTATATTGACAGAAGCATTTCTTAAACCTTGATTTGTGAGAATTACAGCCATTAAGTATACAATTAAATTTCCAAGTCATTTCTTATTTTACATGTGTAAAGGTTATTAAGGCCGCCGTGGAAAAAAAAAATCCTCAGGCTATTTTGACAAGTGTTATTGATATAAAAATACATCAACTTACATTTTTTCATTAGAAATCTTAGAATCTCAAACAGTTCTCTTTTGTCTTTACTACTAACTTTTCTAGTCATAAAGTAAAAAGCTGGTATGGCAACATGACATTTATATACGGTGTTAAAATATGAAAAAGGTCATAATTAAATTTAAAGGTTCCAATAACGTTTGATAATATAGCTGTGGATTGCTTCTGTTTTGTTTGTGTGGTAGAGGTCATTGCAAATAGCTCAATAATGACTTTCGCTCAATCCGCGAAGTGTTGGCAAAGGGCAACAGACGCTGAAGTAATTTACAACAGTAAGATGTTTTCATTGCAGAGATTCAACAGGAATTTTGTGAGGCGTCCTAAAAGCTATGGCTTGATGCTAATTGCAGCACACTAGCAGAAGCTAGAGCAACACAGACTCAGTCATCAGAATCAACGTCAACAAGATATCAGAAATATACATTGATTTGTGTCTAATTATGTCGTCTAACAAACATTCTCATAAACTTAGAATGAATTCATTCATTCATAAGAGCAACAACAGATAGTGTTGGCTAACAGCAGCTAAGAGCAGCAAAAGCAGCAAGCTTCAAAGTAAACATCATACTGACAGCCTGCAATAACTATAGATGAACTGTGGCCAGAGTTGTTGTCCTATAGCAACTACTGTAGCTAGAGTAATGCATTTCATTTGTGAGGAGTAAGAAGAGAACTCAGTTGACTGCAGTTTTTCACACTGTTACTTTAAATGTATGCGGTATGATGTAGTGAGCTTAAAGCACATTTAGATAGATAGATAGATAGATAGATAGATAGATAGATAGATAGATAGATAGATAGATAGATAGATTAAAGACAGTTTGGCATCTCTTCATTAGCAGTATGTAGATTTTTTACATTAAAATTACTTCAGAATAAAAGATACACGGATATATACAGTTGTATACAAGTTATATATGCTGTAAGGTGCAATATAAAGGAGCAGGTGCAATATAAGGCGCAATGTAATCAGTGGTAGTGCACATTTAGGTGTATCTCTATTTTCACTCAGAGTATCTGCCCTTTCATACTTTGATACGTCACTGATACTAAACATGATTAAGCATAGACATATAAATGCATTTAAAGAAACGCCCTGCCATAATATAAAGCAACACCTGGGTGTATGTTTGAATCATTATGTTATATATTAATCTGTGACATATTTCTTCAACTTTAAAGTATCTTTTTCACATTTAAACAAAGCCGGTAAGTTTCTTGATACTCGGAATTTATTGGGAGGCATTTTGTTAACGACATACACTGGCTTTGTGTTATAACGAGAAAATAGACATGCTGTTATAAGTAGCATACTTCTTGGAATAAAATGGTTACCAGTCGTAGCTGGAAAATATGTTGTAATAACGTAAAAAACTGTCTAGTTAAAAAAATTTTGTTAGTGAGAGATCCCAGTTGGCTTGTTTTGATAATCCATTTAGGATTATCATGGATAATTCACATGAAATTCTGAAATAAGAGTACCTCTATCAAAAGGATTAAACAAACCAACCCACTAGCACCTATGCACACCTTCACACCAGAGGTCCTTATGTATCAAGGTGGGGCAGATTTGAGCTGTTAAGAGTCCATGTTTGTCAAAGAGGCATTCATCGAGGACAATAGGGATAAAAATGCAGCAGAACAGGAGTGGCCTGCATTACACAAATACTAATTTAATCTTTAAACAATCTTTGTTTTAGAAAGCATAGGCAATATAAGCTCACACCGTTGCACAGTGAACCTTTTGATAGTATTAAAAGCAATGATATTATGTTGCAGAAGAGAAGGATGTAAAAATGTTTTATGTTGTAGAACATACCACTGAGTCTTCTGAATCTTGCTTACAAAGTATGAGAGATGCCAAGAGTTTAATCACTACATTTAGACTGATCTCACTGACCACATTATCATCAACAATAAAGGCCCAAGAAAAAATAGCTGCCATAAAGGCTTGAGTAATGATTTATTATACAGTAATACACTAAACATACACAAAGCTATTGTTTGGCGTGGACTTGTTTTCTATGACTTGAGTTAACTTGAGTTGACTGCCAAGCACTGCCCTGATTGTAGCTGCATGCATGCCATATCATTCCTTTAGATTAAAACTGAATAACTGACGTCAGCATCAGGTCAGAGTCCTGTCACACTGACTTGTTACTGAAGCGCGCGCTAACCCTTGATTTTCAAAAAAATTTGACATCAAATCAAATCTTGCCACAGCAAACAGCAGAATAATCAGTTACAGTCATCAGCCAATTAACTTGTGTTATATTTTCTATCACAATGTAACTGGTTTCTGTATTATGTGTACATGTCTGTGAAGGTTCTCATTCATCCAGGTCATGGTAGTCTAAGGAGCTTGGAAAGAAAAGCGTCTGGACTTCTCTAAGTTAGAGAAGTCCAGACGCTTTTCTTTCCAAGCTCCTTAGACTATTATGTGTACAGTAAAATAGCTGTAATAGATCAAAGAAGAAAAATGACTGGTTACTGGTAACTAACCAAAAGTTTTACATGTTATTATTTCACATAAACCTTAAATACTAAATAGCTTTGCTTCAAAAAAGCAAGGAAATGTACTGCTGTGTAATTGTATAATTTGCTATACTGCAACACAGAAATGTTTCAGTTCAGCACCAAGTGCCTCATGCAAAGAAGCAATTTTCAGTGTGTTGATTACTCAAATAAACTCTTCCGCAGTAAGAAAATAAAGAGAGAGGCATTCTCAGATGAATAAAAAGCTGCTGCAGGAGTAGTGTGGCTCCAGTTCACTCTGGTCCTGGTTATGAATCTGTGCTGCTCATTGTCTGACATCCTCTTCTTTGAAGTTTCATCTAAACGCTGAGGGTAAAGACCAGAGTTGCTGGCTTGCACGGAGATCATGTGTGTGGCAATGGAAATCTTAATTTCCATTTGATGGTGCTTTTAAACATCTATCCTACAGCAATCATCATTTTAAATAAATGTTGCCACAGCAGCAACATTTTTAAAACATGTTTGCTGTCTTCTTCCAATTATCAGCTTTTGCACATCTGTGCATTTGTCAGGCTTATTGGCAAACTTGCTTTTTGTCTCATTTTATGACCCTACAGGGTACCACTACGTCCACATTATAGAGACTGAAACAATGTGTATATAGAAATCCTCAAAGGAGTCCATAAACAACCCTGCTGGATATATGAAAGTCAGTAAATCATCCAAATCTGGCCTGCCAAACATATTGAAATTCTGGGAGCATGCTCACAGAAAAAAAAGGCATAATTTTATTTTATCTGTGTGCGAGTGCCAGGAAACGCTAAACTTTCACAGTTTGTGAACTGAAAAGTCAGAAAGGTTAAAAGCAAAAGGTACAACTTAAAGGCGACGTGGCAAAATTGAAACAATGTGCAAATCAGAGTTTAGCCAGGGAAATTATCTTTGTCACCTCAATTACATTATGTCTGAAAAAAAATATGAAACACTCAGCATCGCAGCAGTTGAGTGTATGAATGTAAACAGTCTGGAGAAAGTCATTCATATTAACCAGCAGACCATAAAACAAGAAGGTTCAAGTTTCGTTTAGTTTCTCTGTGTGTAATTGTCTGGACAGCTAGTAGCTGGAAGTTCTGGCGTCTTCTGATATTTAAAAATAAATAAATAAATTCCCAAATGCAAAAATAAATAAAGATAAAAGTAATTCACTGGGAAAATGTGGTGGCAGTTGTATGGCTGCAGACTTAAAAAGAGGTGATTGTGATCAGTAAACCCATGTTGCACACACATGTTGTTTATTTTCAGATTCATAATAAATTGCTGCTTGAACAGGAGCAAGGCACTGGACTGATGTTGACATTTTGGACACTTTATTATTTTTGAGCGATTACTGGGTGATTAACAGATGAAATGTTGCATAACTATAATTTTCACATGTATCAAATGTGACAGGCTCTATTATAGTATGAGCTTCTTTGCAAAAAGATGTGGATGATACTTTTAATTTTTTTTTCCAGTTCACAGAGATTTAAAAAAAAAATTGCACATACAATAATTACACTCACTAGACACTTCATTAGGTATACCTGTTTAACTGCTACTTAATGCAACTGTCTAATCAGCCAATCACATGTTAACAACTCAGTGCAATTAGGCATGAAGACATGCACTTGCTGAAATAAAACCTGAGCTTCAGAATGGAAAAGTGAGGTGATGTAAGTGACCTTAGTTGTTTTACAGACTGGTCTGAGTATTTCAGAAACTGCTGATCTATAGCCCTTCTCTAGAGTTTGTAGAGGATGTCTGAAAAAGAGAAAGTGAGCAGCAGTTCTCTCTCTAGAAAATAGCTTTTGATGTCCATGGTCAGAAGAGAATGGCCAGACTGTTTAGGCAAGAGTAACTCAAATAACCACTCATTACAACCAAAGTATGAAGAAGTGCAACACCTCAAACCTTGAAGCAGGAGACAACAACAAGTGCCACTCCTGTTACCTAAGAACAGGAAATTGGGGTGACAATTCCCACCGGTTCACTAAAAACGAACAACAAATGAATAGAAAAACTGGTTGGTTTGTGCTGCAACATTTCAATAATAGGGTCAAAATTTGGCATATACAACATGAAAGCATGGATCAATCCTGACTTGTATCAATGGCTGGTGGTATAATGTGTGGAGGATATTTTCTTGGCACACTATGTGGCATATTAGTACCAACTCGGCATCGTTTAAACACCACAGCCTACCTGAATGTTGTTCCTAATCATGACCAACCCTGACTGCTGCTTTCAGCAGGATAGTATACCATGTCAAAAATCATCTTAAACCCATCTCTTGAACATGGCAATGAGCTCACTGTACTCAGATGGCCTCCACAATAACCGAATCTCAATCCAACAGAGCACCCTTGGGATGTGGTAGAATGAGAGATTTGCATTATGGATGTGCAGCTGACAAATCTGCATCAGCTGTGTGATGTTATCATATGAGTATGGACCAAAATCTCTGAGGAAAGTTTCCAGCACCTTGTTGAGTCTATGCCACACAGAATTAAGGAAGCTCTGAAGTTAAAAGGTTTGTCAACTGCATATGAGCAAGATGTAATTAATGAAGTGTCCGGTTTGTGTGTATAGCACCATATAAAGTCATATGGAGTCATTTTGGATACAGCTCTTCATAGTAAGAGGCAGCTTGACCTCTTATACTAGACTAGAATAGAATATTTGCTTTGTGATTCAGAACAAACACCAGTGCACATCAGAACAAAATTTCAGTGCATTTATTTGCCATTGGACTGGAATAATAAATAAATCCAAATCTAACAGTATATAAAATCTAGGATATGGGATAAAGGAATCTAGGATATGTACAAGTAAGAATATAAGAGAAACTTGTCAATATACAATATTATTAGGAAAAAAAACTGTACAGACTTATACAAAGGGGTGGGGGTGCAGTTTGTTTACAGCATTATATGCACAATGCTTATCATATGTCATTTACAAGAACACTCAGTGCTCTCTCTGTGCTGCTCCTTCAGGCAGTTTAATTGAAGTGACTGGATATGCTTACTGTATGTGTGATCCTAATAAACTGAAACAAGCAGAGAAAGCCCCTGCCATACTAAAGTAAACAGTGCTTTTTTAAGTGGAGATAGGAATTTAAAACAAAACCAAGTGACTCAGTCAGGCAAGTTTAAACAATATGCTGATGACTCTCTGCAATCAATCTGCTCTAACTGACCTCGACCACACCCCACACCTACTGGGGCCGGTGTCTTTCACCATGTCCTCCAGTACAGAGGAGAATGTGGTGGAAAATGTAAACACCATGAGTCACATCAGGGCTCACGTCTAGCTGTAAAGCATTGCACAAACAAGCAGTAGTGTTAGGGGTCACAGGCTCACAAATTGGAACCGCCTACCCATGGTTTTCATTTATAGTACCCTCATTGTAAGTCTTGTTACTCGGTGATGGATGAGTATCAGATTACTGCTGTAAAGGTAACTAAAAACTGAAAAGCTAAAAAATGAGGCGTTAAATGTAACTAGGGCAAATAAGGTCTGAAATATGGCACTTTCACTGGTGGTGTCACTTGTATTTGTATATTTGAGAAATACTTCCAACAATGTGGTATGCATAATAGGACAGCTTATTTCTGTAGATATCCTCATAACATACACCTTCATGATTAAAGTAAACCAGCCTGCAGCTTTTAATAACATCTTAAAGATTCATGTTCTAATTACTCCTTCTATCCACAGTAAAGTGCGATTGTGTGTCAGCCATTGGAGAGATGGATTTGTAATTGCCTTTCCAAGTACCATGATGCATTACTTCCCTGTTTTGATTAATAACAAATGATGGATTACTCTAAAAGCACATCCATATTTTTAATGATCTCCTTCTTTTGTCTGTCTTCTCCAGATGTAAAGTCTTGGATTTTAATACAGTAATATCCATGGCTGAGCCATTTAGGCTTTGAGAGATATATCATACCTCAGTGTATTATTCACTGCAAAGTTCTTGGTTTCTCTCTTTCTTAAATGATGCATCCTGATAAAAAGGGATAGTTTTTTGTTTTATTATTTTACAAGTGCAAGTGTAATCATTCTTTGGCAGGATGAACTGCTCTGTGTAGCCCAGACATGTAGGATTACAGATTTGTATGAGTTTCTTCTTATGATGAACTCTACTTATTCTGACAGGAACAAATATTAAATCAGGGGCAAATAATAAGAAACCTCTGTGTGAATGAAACCACTTCTTTCCCAGAGGGGAGTAGTGATGAAGACAGATTTTCTAAGGTTGGATAAAGAGAAAAAAAAGGCTCAGGGAGCAACTTTCACATTACTGGATGGCTCCCCTTCATAGATTGCTGCATCAATAATAGCAATGTTGGCCTGTTGATAGAGCACAGTCCCCAGAGGGCAGTTTATAACTGCTATGATGTTGATGGGGGTGTAATGAAATTAGTTTGAATGTCCTTAGAGCAGGGATGTTAAACTAATTTTGCACTGTAGCCCACATATGGCCCACTTTGATCTTAGGTGTCTTAAGACATTTAACTAAACATTTAATCCCTGACATATCCTAAAGAAAGAAAAAGTGCAGTCTACGTCATAGTTTTGTACATGATAAATGTGTTAAATAACAGAAAAGGTTCTGGTAGCTCATTGCCTAGATTGTCCTGTGTTTATAATAAAGTTATAGTAAGGTTATAATAAGGTTCTTTTTATCTTTATAGAATAAAATTCCTATAGCTGATACTTGAAAAACAGGAACTGTTTCTGTCATTTAATTGTCATTGTAGATGTAACTATTTGGTGTTGTGGGAATGGCAGTGGGGAGTTCTTTATCAATAGAAAAAGCTGTAAAACTGAAATACACTTAAAAGTTCAAAATCTATGCACACATTTACCAAAGCCTTCCACTTGGCAAGATCTTTGTTGGACCTTTTCCAGGCACTGTTCTTGAGGTGACAACCAGTGCACTCCCACAGAGGCGCTGCATGCGTCAGCATGGCTTGTCATTAATATGGAAATTTTGCGTTACTACAACAGAAAGAAAACTTTCATGACGCAGTTCAGCTGTGAAGGATCAAAACACACAAAAGTGTAAATAGTTCTGATAACGCAGTGTCATTACTGTGATGCAAAAAGTGCTGGTTATTTGTTCTCTAAATAGTAGTAAAATGTTAGCTAATGTAGGCTAGATTGTTAAAGGTGATTAGCGAATTTTAGCTTTCTAAGCTATAAGTCTATTAGTTTCCTATTCTGTTCGAACTGGGCTTCATTTGCTGTGTACCTAGGAACAAATGCTGTGCAGAGCAGAGAAAACATTACTCTGGGGAAAAGTCACATTTTGCCCTTTTTTTTTTTAAACCACATTTGACTTGTGATTGTATACGTGCAATGTGTATGTGAAAATAAATATGATAACATGAATATCTTAACATGAATCCGAAAAGCTTCCAAAAGGGGAAACTTGCTTGTAGAAGGACTTCTTTCTTAAATAATTGGTTAGATGACCGGAAACAGTTACCCACTGTCTACCCGCAAGTACATAAAATAACTAATTTGCATTAAATGAGCACATTTAAATTTAATGGTGTTGTAATGTTTTACTATATTATATACATTTTTTTCATTTTTACAAAATAACTAATGTAGATTAAGCTAACAAATTAAAATTTATGTTTAATGTTGTAAAATGGTGTTGATTATAGAAGTGATTAATACTCAGGTAACAGAGAAAGTAATATAGAATAGTTATGTTTCTCTTGTGTAATGAGCTGAAATGGTGTCAGATATATTAAATAATATAAAATACTTCCAATGGCTGAGACGTAGCTTGCATTATGTATATTAATGAATGGATTTTATAATTATCTGGACTTAACAATTATTAAAAATAAACAAATAAACATTACAATTTTAATACACAAACATTTCTTTAACAGATAATATTCATAATTTATGTAAATAACCATTAAATAATAAGAAACACATTTCACATTGAAGCTAAATACAAAGAACTGCAGTGCAAGCTTCAAGACAAAAACCAAGAGATGCAGTGCAAGCTCCAGCAGATGGAGAAGAAAAATGAAGGGCTGCAAATAATGTTCAATGAAGCGCTCCAAAGAAATGCACAACAGCTGAAAGACGAGTAACAACTGGATGAGACGCAGCGAGAAATCTAACATGTTCTCAAAGACTTTGAGAAGAAAAATACAGAATTACCAGTATTTTACAACAAAAAACAAGAACTGGCGAAAATATGAAATAAGAAATGCAGAGCAATCCAAGCAATGGTGAGCAAAGACAAACCCCAAAAAACAATTTGCAAGGATTGTATAACAAATGCAAGAGGAGAAATGACGGCAGGAGAAAAAACATAAAGACATCCATTGTACGCTTCACAAACTGCAGAGGAGACATCAAGAGTTACTGGCCATCCATGACGAGGAACAAGAAGCAAACAACGACATGCACAAGGAAAAGAAAGTTCAAGAAGAAAAATATACAGAACTGCAAGAAAAGCATGAAGAAAAGCAAGAAAAATAAGAAGAACTGGAGAAAAGGTGTAAGAAATTTGAGGTGCAGCATGAAGAGCTTTTCAGTGAGGTGACAAACCTCATAGCGCAGAATAAAGACCTGCAGGAACTGTACCTGAAAAATAAGAAAAAGCACTTCAGGTTTTTCTGGAAGAAGGATTCACTAAATTCACTGTGCTTCAAATTTAATGTTGTTTAGATGGTACTTAAGAAAATCTGAATAACTTAAACTGAGCTTTGTTTAATTGGAGCTCTTTGTTATTCTAAACCCGACTTTGATTTATTGCAGTATTTTTATTTTTTTTTTTTTTTTTTTTTTTTTTTTACTAACTGTCTGATGGACTGTTTAGTTTAGTTTATTAAGACACCATTGGCTGTCTTGATTGTTTGCACCTGTGTCTTGTTCCCCCAGCTTTGCATTATCCCTAGTCAGGCTTCTGCATATATAAATAGCCCAGTTTTCCCTGTGTCCTTTGTCAAGATGTTTGTTTCTTTATCTTGTCTGTCCTCTGTGCTCCTCTTGGCTGTTGGACTCTGGTTATTCGTGATGGGCAAAGTGAGGCTTTGTGAAACAATGAAATGTTTAACACAGTTAAGCCAGAAATTTACCAAAGTTTCAAAACAAGTGGACATCCATCTCCAGAGAGGCACCTACTGGACACTTTTGTTATTATAACATCTTAAAAAAAACTATTCTGTTAAATAATAACACAGAAGATTGTTGCATAATTGGAATCAAAGCTAATTATTATGCAAAATTATCAATACTTAACTACTTAATAATTCTGATTATTGATAATTAATTATTGACAATCAACACATGTTTTGGAGTAATCCTCACACACCAAAGCAAGAAGATTTTTTGAGACTGTTAGACAACAGGCTGTGACTGTAAGTGCGTTTCGGCAAATACTTTTTTCCTCCTGTTTCCCTTTCTTAGTAATTCAGTGTAATGAAGAACAAACTGAGAAATATACTGAGAATAGTCTGCAGTGTTTATTGTGATAACTACGTTTTTTGTAGCTTCGATTGTCACGTACTTTGCAGGTAGGCTAAACGTAAACAACAATGATTTCTGTGGAAGATTTATCATCTACAGAGGAAAGTGTGAATGACTGTAGTTAATTATGCTTATGGAGAGTGAAAACGAATTAAAAAAAATCACATCTACATTTGTTGTAGTAAAAAACATTAGTTTTTCAGTTGTTTTCGGGCCAAATCAGTTTCTTTCTTTTTTTTGCAAATTATCTCCTGAGACTTGCCAAAAACCTGTTCACAATATTCATATACATGAATATTTTTTTGCTAAGTTCTAAAAGTGTGGATATACATAACACATTGTTGCTGACACTAAACTAGTGGACCATGTGCCCTTGAAACAAATGCATTTGTAAGGTATCTTTTGACCTCTACAGTGGTATCAGCGGTTGCATTGTGTGTACTACACTCACCTGGCAGGAAAAAGTTCCTACAAACGGTCTGTTGAGTCCTCTGCTATCGCTGCTTCTGTCACTCCTGCTGTAGATGATTATGATGACTTTTTCTGGGAGTTTGTGGTGACATCAAATTTGTTCTACACACCATTAATCAAACTTAAAAGCAGCAGGTAAGCCACCAGTAGAAACTGCACTGAAACACATCAAAACCTCAATTAGCCGTGGTCACGTGAGGTGGGTGACATGAACCACACTCCACAGCAGTGTTTCAAAACATCTGCACTGCATAAGCTTGACACAGCACTGACACAGCAGTATGAAGTAGCCCTACCAATTATATTTTGTTTGCTTGTTGGGCTTTTTCTCATCTCCTAACTCCTGCATCAACCTTAGTAAGTCTGCTTCCTGTTCCTGCTACCGTCCACGAACTGTGACGTTTACTTTATTTTCTTGCCAAATACCCGCCAAACTATTGTTTTGAGCCTTGTAATGAACTAACAAAGAATAAATAAATGAATGTTCAAGTTCATTTAAAATGGCATAAACTTTGTAAACACCTGAGAACGCTGAACTTCAAAAAGCAGAGTTCTTTCAATGGGCTATAAGAGCAGATGGTTAAACTTCCACAGTTTGGTATATCTTGAATTTTAAATGATTTCCTGGCAACACACCCAGTATATTAAGATCCCTGCAGGACAGTAAAGTCTGTGCCAGTTCTCAAATTTTACTAATCTAAAACATGGCTGGTGAAATCTGCTTTAGCTGAAATGTTTTCACCTATGCCGAAATTATGGAGAAAAAAAATCAAATCTTAAAAACCAGAATAAAATTATAGGCTCAAAAGTAAACACTGAAAACCAATCAAAGTTTGTGCTTTGAATGAGTGTTTCTATTGACGTTTTATTTCCTAAGGTGAGTTTCTGAGAAATTTTGTAGCCACTGGAAAATCACTTGAGTCACACCTGAATCCTTTGTATTACAGCTGGAAATAAACACACACATCCATGCACACAAACACACAGAGCGGGGTTGGTCGCATGAGCCATGTGCTTGTAGATATCTGTTGGCATCTGGCTCTTATTTCCTTTCTTCATGTCACAGGCCCAAAAGCTTTGAGCATGAGTCACAGGCCTCAGACCTCCGGGACATCCAGGCTCGCCTCTAAAGAGACAATACATGATCGCTGGAAATGTCACAAGCATTTTGCAGAAATACAGTGAATGAGTCAGATACAATCTTTAAAAAATGAATCTTTTTACACCACAGAGAGCACGCTTTTCCACACCAGACAACCGTTTACTAGATTAAACACATTCAGCCCATTACAGTGAGCTACTACTATTTCAGCTTAGGTTTACTCCTTATGATTAATTTGCTGAACGATTTAAAAGACACATAGTCATGGCTTTTTTTTTTACTCCTCCTGTCAAGATTGTAGGTTTTTTTTTCTTTGTTTCTTTAAGTGCACCATAGCCCTCGTGTGTGTTTTTGTTTCATGGTTCGTGGGATGCGCTGTTATTGCACAAGATGTTGGCACAGACGTGCTCAGGAAAATATACACGTATACACTTTTAATGAAACGAAAATAAGAGACACTCACATGTCACAAACTGCATGACTTAAACCATGAACCTGAACAACACAAAACTTGGTGTAATTTTCAAATGAATGAAGATATCTGATACATTAGCAGCGTACTATTTTTATCTTTAAAACTGTTAATTTCTCTCTTAGCACGTATTCTGACTTTATGGATCGACTCTTCATAGAAATAGTTTGGTTCATCCAGGCCTGTTTTTTTTTCAAGTGTTTTGGACTCTCTGTGATTAGTGGTGGAAGTGTGGGAACAACACTGGGGCCAGAGGCCATGCTTTGTTCTCTTTCTGCTGTGCTCTGGTCCGTTTTGGCCCTTCGGGGACATTTTGAGGAAGGTGGGCCATAACAACGATTCACTGACTCACCAGTTGCACAGGCTGCTTGGCAATTTCCACAGTGTATTCAAATGTGCGTCATAGCACTTGAAACACGGCGGTGGAATATACAATAATCAGACGGAGGCAATGTGCCAGCTTGGGTGCTGGCAGGCATACAGGATGTCTCAGTCCTCTGCATTTTACTGCTGTGTGCCTGGTTTGCCCTCTGCTCTTATCTCATCCAGGGCTGCATATGGAGGAAATGTATCAGACCTCTACTTCCCGACCTGACAGCTGCTCCACGTGCTCTGTCTGTCTGAGGAACTGTCAGAGGTGAATCCTTTACATAGATGACACAGTAAAAAGAAAAAAAAAATGCTATTTTTATATTTATTTCCACCAAATTTTCAACAAAACCCTCAATGTGATCAGAAGCAGCCATGAACCCATCGCTTAAATTAGTATTGCTGTGTCTCATATTGCTCACTACTTTACACCACAACAGATCTGCATTGCTGGCATATATTAAAAACACACAATCATTGTGTTTGATCTGAATGAATCTGCACCAGTTTTCATAGATTTGTGTGCTTTCAGTAAAAACGAATGTGCTGAGTGCCACAGACAACACACGAGACAGGAAGCTGAAGTATTTAAAGGACAGCGCTCTATGGATGCAGGTCTAGGTCCAGAAAAGTATAAAATAACACAGAAATCACAGTAAAACACAATTATAGAGGTTTATCAGGTAAAGTTACAATATCACAGATGAATTGCTTATGCCTAATTATATACTTAAAGGATTTTATCTGGTGGGTTTCTTGTTTAGGTGTACTGTGATCCCTGTAAGCTGATCATGCAACGTAACACCCCTTGTCTGTAAAGTAACAGAATAAGATGGAATTAAAGCAGAGGAATGCTTTTCTTCATTCGGGGTGTTTTGTTCATCACTGTTATTACTGTAAATGCTGTATTTTCCCCACAATGCAAGACACATGTGCAGACTAGCAAATGAGATTTATTTTGAAAGTAAATAAAATTTTCTGATTTTGCAATGCATTCTATGGTTAGCACCAAAGACTTGGGGAGGTTATAGCACCTCCCATAACACCCGGTTAAAATGATTCCTAATAATAAAACATGAATACACTTAAGTAATGTACACTGAGTGACATCGCATACCTCCCACTCATCTACATCGACATATATGAATGCATTAGTGCCGTGTGTGCAATACAAAAGAATATTAAAGGAATATTTTGTTATTCTAACATAAAAGAAAGGAGCATACTGTAATAACAGTAATCATACTGGATTTGCTTTTTATAGCTGAATGCACTGTATGACAAAAGTTTGTTAAATCTAATAAAAGCTTAAATAAAGTCAGTGTTTTTTTCCCCACAGTGCGGGTCAGACATCGCAGTAACCCGCCTCCTTCTGCTTCTGGTCTTCTCTGCTACAAATGCACAGTTGTCCAGTCAGCCAGCTGGTCATGACTGTCAGCAGGACCTCGGCTCAGTCTGCGGATGGAGGCCAGATGGTGAGGCTCTCACACAGACACACACACACACAGATGCGTGAGTAGTACATCCTCCTCTGAATAACGAAGGACTCGTAGCTACCTCAGTCGACCCCACTACATGCTGCTTTTGTTTCAAAGGCAGAGCAAGAGCTCAGAGGGAGAAATATGAACTGTGCTTCAGAAGCGAGGTCAGTGAACTGCAGAACTCTGTTAAAAACTACAAACAAATCAGAAACAATGGTAATACACTCATGAGTCAGTCACCGGGTTTCTTATTGGCTGCAGTAGTAATACAACATGGTATGTTTGGACAATGCAGTTTGGTTCATGACCATTAAAAAAGTTTAACATTTTTTCCCCCTGGTTCAAGAGTTTTTCATGAAGGTGAAAAAAGGTGTGAAGACTTGCGTGTGAATGTGTGTAAAGCCCTTTGTGAATCTGTAAATTGTCACTTTAAGCTTTTGCTGTACTCAAATAAATTTGTTTTTGTCCCGTACATGTGCTTTGTTGTGTGTGATCAACTAAACATTGATTTGTATATAGAATATTTTCTATCCTTCAAAAATATAATCAAAAATATTCATAAAACCAGGGGTTGCTTCAACTTCTAAATTCTTATAGTAAGACTCTTTCTTTAGAAAAAAAAATCTTTCAGATTAGATTAAAAATATTTTACTGGAATGAACTAATAGTTAACATACCTGTGGATGCCACACTATTAAAATAAAAGCATGCAGTACAAAGTGGATATGTCTCTCATCAGTTTCTAGTAAACATACAAGTTTTGTTTTGTTAAATAGTTTTGAGGGCTGAATTTGTGGCCCTAGAATATATGCTGTAAGCAAAATAAGAATATACATCATGATTTATTTAGCAGTTTTCAGGCTTTAGCTTCAAAGGGTTAAAGACATTTGCTTAAAAAAAGGAAGAAAAAAAGGCGAACAGGTAATAGAAACACAACAAACAATAGGCAGACGTTTTAATCAGAACGGACATCTATTATTCCCAACAAGCCGTGAGTCATGTTTGCCTGAACTCTGCTATTATCAGCTCATATTTACTGTCATTACTCGCGTTAATGAAAGGTTTGGGTGGGCCCTTTTCAGTGCAGTGTTTGACCAGCTGAACTGTGCAGTTTGTTCTGTGACAAGAACCATAACCTCAGCGAGGCGACACAGGCAGAAGTGAGAAAAAAAACTGATTTGTGGTGTAGGATGATTACTTCATGATTACTTGATTAACTTGTTTATTTATTTGGTTTTTTTTTCTCACAGGAAATTCATAGAAAAATCTCTTTTGTGGCAGGTCTCACTTCCTGTATGCATTCAACATGCCAATTTTTTCCCCCCTTCATATTTAATAACAGGATGGTCATCACAGTTGTCTGTTTTAAAGTTAAATTTTCATCAGTCCCATTTATTTATTTTTATTTATTTGTGTTTTACATGTATGGTGACCCCCCCAAAAATCACTTATATTCATCATTTTTTTCCTATTTATCAGCAACTCAATATTTCTTCTTAATCCTACACTAAAGAGCTTCACCTTTTCATTCTTTTAATAATGTCAATCTTTTAAGCGCAGCACTGTGTATGCGCAGTGAATAAATGCGCTCCATATGCTGCGTGCATGCAACATACAAACACTGCAGCACGAGAAAGAAAAGCCAGTTTTCGCAGCTTAGCCCTGTGAGGTCTTTTCAGTCACTATTTATAATGTCAGCGGACATCGCTTCAGGAAACAAATATCCAAGCTGTGCTGGCAAAAAATAAAAAAATAAAATAAATAAAAACGGAAAAGAAAAGAAAAATCAGTTAATTAATTTTTTTTTTTAAAACAAACTTAAACCCCACATGGTTTAATTAATCTAGCAGTTAGTTTCCCCCTCCTATTCAAAGGATGTTTATCTCAGAAACAGGTTTTTTTTTTCCCCCTACATCTGGACGCTCGCTCGTAGAAACGACTCTGGTCTGGACGGTAGTGCCTCTGGTGAAGTGGACTGGCAGACAGCCAGCGCTCAACTGAAACCATGTGGGGATGCTTGAACACTGGTAGTCAAAAACATCTCAGCTGCTATGTTCTTCTTACACCCTTCACCTTAACTTCAGCTTGATACTTGTAAAGTGCTTTCTTGTAAGCCTTGCTTTATTTTTCTTCCCACTCCTTGCCTAAAGTAAAATATCTACAGTATCACTGGGTTGTTGTTGGTCACGGTCATCTTAAATGGAGACTAGATTTGAAAGATTTAAAAACAAGATGTGTTTAAAGCTACCTTATTTTGTTTTGCACTGCAAAATTATTTAATCGTCATGCTGGTTTCTCCTGTTTCAAGCTTAAATGTAAAACTCAGTAAATGTTGCATGTGGTGTGTATGTCTGGCGACCTAAATAAGTCATGTATTTATCAGCGTTTCAATGCTCCTGTTCTATCACAACCAGTCCATGAGTTTTCCCTCAAGGCCTTTTAACTCTTTTGAAATGTCAGTCTTTAAGCATGGGCCTATTTTATCCTACAAATCAATACACTATACAGCACACATTAGCCAGCACCAGTATTTTAAAATTGACTAAATAATAAACATTGAAACTGTTCTGATATCCTTGCCCCAGCTGCACTCAGTTTTAATACATCTTGTTTTTTTTTAATATATACAAAGAGCATATAATGAATTGGTGTATTTTTGGGGGACTACTTTTATCTGCAGATTAATACACATTTGTTCGCTTAAGAGTGTCCATGGTAGGAGAATGGTGTGGTTGTGTCAGGGAGAGAAATATAAAAAACCAAAGTGTCTTTCTGATAAATGTGAATGAAAGTAGTGTTTCCTACTTCTCATCCATCTGACAGTGTTTTAGTATCCTCTGTGGATGTACACTGGATGAACTCCCAAAACCTTTCCAGAATTAAAATGAAATCCATCTCCCCTCCCTGTTTTCTGGAAAAGGATCTACTATTAAAGGCTTTACTTGTAGGGACCACCATCCATGCTCGTCATCCTGACAGACTCTGTTATTCTAGGCAACTGCACCGCCTGATGCGTCTCCAAGACCTGCAAGCAGTCTCATTCTAACTACATCTCTGTGATTCGCCGCCACAAACCGTTCCCTCTGACTTAATCTGTCCGTTTTCTGCCGCCCTCCTTCTGGCCTCACGGGCCCCGCCTCTTTCAGCTCATTTACCCATGAGTCATCGTTGTGGTTTGGACTGTGGATCAAGAGAGTGCAGATGGATGAATATGTCTCAAAACAGAAATGGAGTTAAACCCGCAGGGTTAAGGGAAACCTGGATGCAAATCATTATAAAATTTCTCGCCTTAATTATACGCTGATGTTGCCCTCTAGCCATTGCTGATATGGTGGTGGAGGAGAACGTTAAAAAAAAGTAAATAAAATACAGAATGCCAGTTCTGGATGGTGAAGAGTATCTGATTTGCATTCACCCGAGACGTGAAACTCAACTCCGACAAAAGGTGAAATAAATATTGCGTTCCAGCTGAGGGCTGAGAGGAGTTTGATTTCAAAGAAAGGGGGAAAAACACACAATCTTTGTGTGATACCTTTAAGGAAAATTCTGGTTTATGACAACTGGGGTCTTGTTTTTAGCTATTATTTTCAATAGTGATATTAAACTATATACTCATTGTGTTAATAATAAAGTAAGAAAGGGATAAGACAGATGAGCAAAGAAAGCTCTGAGTAGGTACTGCACATGCCGACTTACAGTACCTACTTGAGTTTCTGCTCCGGAGCAATTAAGGATTAAACCAACATAAATGTTCTCATGTTAAAAAATTGCATATTAAAAAAAAGACTCCCAGCCTCCCTGAACATCTGTCCTCTCATGTTTCGTGTATTGGATTTCTTAGCAGTGTTTCCAGAACCAAGTATTTGTTGCTCACAGTAGTTTGTTAAATTAGCCTTATTTGATAAACACAAGGCTCACATAATAAGAGGGTATATTTTTCTTGATTTATTTTTTATCGATTTATCATTTTGCCCCTCCAGTTTCCTTTTTGTAATGTCGTGTCGTCACTAATATTATTACATAAAAGGGCTTTTGTGAGTATAAACATATTCAGGTGTACTTTATTCATTCAAGGATAATTGAGATTTTAAGATATGATTTTACTTTTAGGTGCCATTCTCAAAGTTTTATCAGTTTGCTTTATATATATATATATATATATATATATATGTTTGTATTTAATGTTTATATTTTTAATATCTTTCAATTTGTCTGTGTGTGTTTGGAGGATGATTTTGGGATTATAACTGAGTTAATTAATTTTAAGGTGGCGAGTAAAAAACAAAATTTTAAAAATGCTAAATTAAAGTTAAAATAATTAGCAGCACGAGTTCAGAGGTCATTCATGTGCTCATAGATAAAGCCAGTATTACAGTTATTACTTGAAAATAACTGCAAATGCGAAACTTTCGTAACTGCTAAACCATCTGTAAACGTCTCTTGCGTGTGTTCCTCCTTGAACAATGAATTATTATAAATAAAACATTTCAGTAGCACTAACTCATGTCTGGACAATCTTGTTTAAATAATATGACAAACTTAACAACTTTTTTTTATTATTCCTAAATGATCCAACCATTAACCTTTTGGCAGTGGACAGCAGTGAGCCAACAGCACCTGGAACCAATCTCACTGTGTGAATGGCAATTTTTTCCATTGTGTTGAGTTACAGCTACTTGTTGTTGAGGTTTTTTTTTTTTTCTATACATAAGAAAAACACAGTAAACACACACGCACACACCTATACATATTCATACTGGGTGCTTGTATCCCTGTGGCCTCTGTGATGCACCAGGTACACGAGTGTTTGGGAGGTCTGCTCATCCTGATGCAGACACACCGTGGCATTTTGGCAGCCACATTTACAGGCCTCGCGCTTCACGTTTTGTTGAGCTGTACGGAGTTGAGGGTGAATTTAAAACTTGAGTTTACAAGCCACGAGAGGCAAAAATCCATCTCATTACGTGTTCAAGCATTATACTGGCTTTGTTTGCTTCTTGCTTCACTGTAATCTCCATCTCCACCCTGGGCGACTTCAGAAAATAAGCTGTCAGGGATTAGTCATGATTTCTGCAGCTCTCTATGACTTTCATCAGGTCGGACAGACTTTTACTCATTTTACACTAACAAGGTTTCCCTCCTAGAGATGTTCATTTATTTTTCTATAATTGGGTGTACCTTTCAGGGTTCTTCATTCATTTCTATCTAATGGGTGTATTTTTCATGAACAGATTTGACAAACTAAGTGAATCAAATGAGCCTCCACCTTAGAGTCCCATGTTAAAATATTTAATCCTTATCTGAAGCTAGCGAAGCTGCTGGTGTTTAACGTAAGCCAGATCGCAGTTAATCACTGCTTGAGTCAGCCCTCATTACAAGGCAAAAGGGGAGAGATGCAGCAGGCCCGAGCCCCAGATTGCAGTCCTGTCGTCTACGTATGCTTGATGTGGGAACATTGGTACTGACAGGGACATATATTGTTACTGCTGAAATTGCTATGTTGCACAGACTACCTTTGTTTTTGCGATGTTTTCTTTCATTTAGAAAACACAAAAACCTTTGAGGAAAGAGCCCAGTAATAGCCTGCATGCACATGGTTACTGTTTTTCACTTTTATGACCCGTTTTCTACATTTTTTTTACCTCCCCCTCTAAAAACTAACAAAAACAACTCTGTGATGCCAGATGACACTATTATTTCGCTATGCACAAGCTAGCTTGTTGCAGTGGAAATGTCTTACCTGTGCACATATGCATCTTCACTGTGAGGCCATAATTTCCTTGTTACTTTGCCTTTCAGTGGCAAATCCAGGACTCTGTGTGGCGGCTGAGTCAAATGATGCCTTATGAATGCAGCCATGCACGGCTTAATTTCGCTTCACACACAATTGTTTCTCTCATTTGTAATTTAGCTGTTGTTTGAAATTGTGCTAGTGGGTGTTGAGCTGTGTTTTGTTTGCTGGTAGCACAAAGAGAGGAACAAAGAAAGGTTGTACTTGCATTGTGTTTGACTCTGCGTGGATTGTTGTTTGGGAACAGATTCTCCATTTCTTTAAGAAATCTGTCTTGTTTTATTTTTATTTGGAAAGAACAGGATTGACATTTTGGGAATCTGAACTAGCTTATGTGAAAAAACAGATACTCACATGCTTGTAAGGTAAGTTTGAAGCTAGGTTTGGGTAAAATGAGTTTACTGGTGTGATACATATTTTTTCAGATAAAACAGCAACTGAAGACCTTTGGAGAGGCTCAAATACAAGGGAGTTTTTCCTTCCCACTCTTGCCAAAGCGCTTGCTCAATGGGGGTCATAAGATTGTTGGTGTTTTCTCTGTTTCTTTTTGTATTATTGTAGGGTCTTTACTTTACAATACAAAGAGCACGAGGCAACTGCTGCTGTGATTTGGCACTATATAAATAAAACTTAATTGAAGCGAAATTTAATTGAACATTTGGTCAGACTGACTCCTTCATGTTAACTTTGGGGCTAAGCCTAAGGCAGATTTTCAAGACATGTGAGCGCCTCGTCTTTGAAGTCACACTTTGTGCTTTATCTTATTTAAAAAGTGCTAAACAACAGTAGAACATATTTTGCAAGTTTTGTTCACCACAACTGTCAGTGAAATGAGTCAAATTGTTTGCTCGTGCAGCATGAGAAATGTCTATTTTAATTGTCCACACCCTTTTTACCCTCAGTTTTTCTCCCTTCATGGAAAAGAGGGAAGTGTGCCATCCGGTTACTGGAAGAGCCAGCCGACCATGTGGAAAGTCTGCTTCACACGGGCATTCTTTCATAGCGTGTAGCTCGCGCTCGTTCTGTAGCATGTGTTTGAATGTGAGCGCGTGTGTTGAGAGGGAAAACTTTCTTCGCAGAGTCACTATTCTGACTCTGCTCTGGGCCTGATTTCCTTCACTTGTGGCTCATCTAAAGAACAATCACATCATTAAATGATGATTTAGAGATTAAATAAGGTTTTAAGACTGGATTATGTTGACTGCAAGAGAGGAGTTGGACCATGACGCACCAAAGCAGCTTACAGTGTTAACCCAAACTTGGCAATCGGGAACTTAAAACTAATAAAGGCTGTGTGGTGGGGAAAACCCAAGGTCTCCTGCTAATAGTGTAATTTAAATAAATAAATGTAACATTAGAATTATCCACTTACCCTAATGTCCCAAGGGGAAAACACAAGCAGAGTCAAAGGTGGATTATGTTTTATAAAGCCTGTTAAATTTGGGGGCCCAATAGAAATTGCTGCGAGACACAAACACAAATACAAAGCTTTTCTTTGATTTATTCATGCTTCATTTGCAGTTTGTTTCTAAATATTTTAAACACCTTTAGTGTTAGCCGATCTGATAGTGTAATGAATCAAAAAATAACACACACACACACACGTTTTGCTTCTTTACTAAAACATTTTGGTCTACGTGACCCAGAAAGTAGGCACGTAAGAGGAGCGCCGCAGTGAACAACAGCGTACCCCCGGGAGAATCTGTTCGCACTGATCTCAAACAGTGCCGAGGGGGTTTATATTCAAATGTTAATGCCTGGTGATGAAAGGAAAGCGTATGATGCTGTAAAAATGTTTGACCATGAGAGGCAGATTGAAATGGCTGCGTTCAGTTTATCACTATGTAACTTTAAATAGGCGTATATTTCACGAGGTCTTTCACTCTTAGAAAGAAAACTGAAAATTTGCAGTAAAAAAAATAAATAAAACAAAGCAATATGAAGTGTGGGTGGAGATGTTCTTAATTTGAAAATACAAATTTATGAAATGCACGTGCTACCTAGTCATGTTTTATAACTGTGGGTAAGTTAGTAAATATAGCATATAGTATATGTGCAGTCAACATGCCGCCACACCTCCATTCATCTATTCAATGAAACATGTTAGCCTGGGGGTGAAACATGGAAAGGGTGGTGCAGTGCTTCAAAGAGAAGCAAGGCTGCTACTATAAAGCAAAAGCAGCAAAAATCATTTTCAACCATCCATGCATCCATTTTCTTCCACTTATCCTACTCAGGGTCATGGTGGGGCTGCATGCTACTCCAGCTATAACAGGGAGAGAGGCTGGGAAGGTTGCCACAACGTTCACGAGATTCTTGACTAAGAAATTTAAAAAGTAGGTGGGAGCCAAAAAAAGGCACAGCAGTAGGACAAAGGACAAATACATGTGGGCTGCAGTAACTGAGGATGTATATGCTGCGTCCTCTGACACAGGATCTGTGACACAGGTTTAAAAAAGGACGGCCTGATCTATCAGCCAGAGATGACAGACCCACTGCAATTATTGAACAAAGATCCATAGAGTAATGACATCCAGCAGAGATGAAAGAGCATCAGTTTTATACTTATATTAAATATATATGGCCGTACAATGGTAATGACTTTTTAATGAATGTAGCTTTATTAGGTTTTTTGCAGTTTCTTTGTAGCTTTTTGTCGTTTTTGAAGAGAGCTGGGCCTTTATCTTCATCTTACCTCCATGATTTAAGTACAAAACAAACAGAAATCATGATGAATGACGATTTGCATGTACAATGTTTGTACAGAGAGTTTAAATTCAAGCTTGTGCATTTCCACTGTTCGTGAATGTGTTTATTAACATTTGATTCTTTCCTAACCAGCATGCTTTTGTTTCAGGCTTTGTGAACATCCTTCTGTTAACAATTACAGAGTAAATTCGGCCCAGCTCTGAATTTAATCTACCCACTGATTCCACTGTCTCCACAATGTAAGCTGGAAAACAATTTCCTAATATATAAATGTGCTTTTTTAAATTTTGTTAAATAATGTCAGAGTTGTTTTTGTAGCACCAGTGAAAAGTTGTAGTTTTTTATCCAGCTACTTTGAAGCCACTGCAGCCTAAAAATGTGGATCATTTGTTTGAAGTCAGTCAAGCTAACAGGATCCTTGATCGCATCCATGTTATGCCTTTGCACACTGGAAACTACCAGTCTACCTAAACTTTATCTCTTACATAAATCCAAGTTCAACTTTTGTCATCGTCATATAAAATGAAATGAAATTCTTAGGTTCAAAGCCCCTGCGATATTGCATGTAGTGAAGCAAGTTTTGCACATAAAATAACACTTTAAAAAATATAAACTATAAAAATAAAGGAAATTATATTAATAAAAAGAGCGGAATAAATAAAAACAGGTTACTAAAAATACTGTAGCGGCTGTAGTGCAGACGTAATGGTGTAACATCTACAGTGTGTACAATGATTGTGCAAAATGCCACGTGTAAACTGCCAGCAGTTCAGTAATTAGTATAAAAAGCAGCTGATTTGGGTCTTTTTGTGAAGTTAAGACAGCAAATTCTCAGGAACACAGCAAATACTTTGTATAGCGCTAATTAAAGTTTGAGTACATTAATAAGAAAAAAAATATTATTGCTGTTTTAGATTTGTTAAGGGTAGCAACATAATCTGATCTGTAAATTTGTCTAAAAGTTTGTTAATTAGCACTTAGCACATTAACATTTACAGTTTCTCTCTGCATTTTTTACACACAAAAGCAGAGGGCAAGCAAAAATATGACAGTAAATGTACAAAAGTTAATATTTATTTATTACTTTGAACAGTGTAAATCGTCTCTTTAAATCCACACCATGCCGATATCTTCCCCCTTAACAACTTCATGTTTACAGATGTGTCCCCTTTTTATCAGAACTGAATTTTTTTATTTGTAATGTATTTTTTACAGAAGAGAAATATTAACGTTAACGCTTAACTTGGGTTTGAATTAGCTAGTATTGCACACAACGCGTGTTCCCACAAAGCACAGACACGTTGTAATACTTGAATTTATGTGTGTGTGAAATGAAACCGGTTGAGTGACTGGTGGGTGTGTAAGGGTGTGACCCCGGTGATTCAGCCACCAGCAATGTTCTTCTTCAAGGTGAATGAGTCACAACCTTCCTCTGTTGGGAGATGCCTCTTTCCAACGGATATTTGCTCCTTTGACAAATATCTGCCTTAAAGCCAAAGCCATAACACATAAGATGTCACACGAGACATTTTGATATATTATTTCTGTCCATCCATCATGATTTAAAGTTGCAAAACATTTCCGTGGCTGAATTCATTTGCATTTTTATATGTAGCTAAAAGTTCATAACAGTTCATGCAAAATTAAACGGCAGCCATCGACAAACTGGGATGACCTTTTGCTCATGAGTCCAACAAAAGCTCCAGAACTACTCAAATTCACCAGCATTTTAACATGTGCGTCATGATTTGTCCGTTTTATCATGCAAATATATTCTCTGCAACTTGAATAAGCCTTGCTTTCTTGCTTTAAAAATGGGAACACCCACTTTAGATTTGTTTACAGCTGGATTCCTACCTCACAGAAAACATATCAGTACCACTGACTCATTTTGTGTTTCTTTTGTGAGAAATTAACACTTTGGCTGTCCACGCCTTCTTTTCCTCTAATGTTCACCCATGGTAGTTTCATCGGTGTTTTCGTGCGGTTAACAGCTCACGCATTTGACTTCTTGTGTCGGGAAGTGCAATTATTGCCCCTAACTGTAAATATTTTCAGTGATATGAAAGCAGATGAAGAGTTTTCATCTGTTCTGAATAAATCAGTGCCCCGCAAGAGAGAAATGAGACCTTTGGAAGTTCCTCATTTGAAACAGGTATTCAGCTGGAATTTAACTTCCTGGAAAAGTGATATCAGTATAATTTTGCTGTTTAACAGTGTGATAGCCGGTAAAAATACCAAAAATTCTCTTTGCATTTGTTTGCAACCAAACCTCCATTTAGAGCAGGATGTATGTTTCAACACGTCGCTCTGCTGTTGCTGCAACGGCTAAATGAGCCACTTGTTGAGAGTCCCACAATGCTGCTCTGAGAAACGCAGGAAGAGAGCAGACAAAGAGCAGCATGGAGCAGACCTGGTTTTCTGAGTGTGTGTGTGTGTGTGTGTGTGTGGGGGGGGGGGGGTGTTTTTTGAAAAAAAAGGGGGGGGGGGGGGGGAAAGGTGTGG